>JAYECN010778081.1:0-44553 GCA_035222435.1 Microcambeva ribeirae | reverse complement strand
GAAGATCTCCAGAGAAGGAGACTCCACAACCTCTCTGGGCAGCCTGTTCCAGGGCTCTGTCACCCTCACAGGAAAGATGTTCTTCCTCATACGGAGATGGAACTTCCTGTGTTTCAGTTTGTACCCATTTTGTACAAGCAATGGCCCAAGCACTATGGCCTTTTTAAAAGACAGTCTTTCACCCTCCTTGCCTACATCAGTATTCATACTCTCTTGCTATCGTTTTTTCTTAGAAGGTCGCAGCACTAACTTCTTTGCTTTTGCTATGCAGGATTTCTGCTAGCTGCGCTACCTTTTCCATTTGAAGAAAACACCAGCTTCTTATTTGTCCAAAATTATGTCCTTTGATTTCCTATTTCTTTCCTGGGCTTTTTCCATAGCTATTCACTTCAGACTGTTTGGCACAGAGTGAGACATCGCTGCTCAATGATTTTTCTAATGGAAACCCTGAGATAGCTTTGCTCAGTATATTTCCCCTGGTAGTATCTCACCATCCCTACATTTGTTACCCCAGCTAGTGGGGCCATTTCCAAATGTAGACCAACACATAAAATGTATCTTTAGGTAGAAATTCTTATTGTAGAGTTTAAATAATAATCAGACATTTCTCATTTACTTGCATGACAATATAATGTCCACTTACCTCTATTCTTTCAGTAATGCACATTATTTCTCCCTTTCAGATAGGCAGTGTATTGATCACTTCTACCCCATCTGTTGCTCTGTAAGGGAAGTTTAAAAAATGAACCGCTGATGAATGATCTGCCTTTATCTGCACAGCAAGTTAGCTAGATGTGAGCAAGCTCTGTTTTGAAAGCAAGTATGTCATCAGCAAGGCTTATGGATTTGCTTGAGCACAGCAATACTTTAACGAAGCTATCTAGATTTCAAAACAGAGTTTGCTTAGAAGCAAAAGCAGTTTGACCACTGATAAGCTTACTATCAAGGGCCGGACATATCTGTGTCTACTGAATACCGGCAGCTGTAGTCTAAGAACACAAACTGAGGGGAAATTACTCATATTTTGTGTATGGGGTGATTTTTTTTCTACAACAGATGGTCAGATGAATCCTGACTTTTAACTTGATGCATCTACAGCAGACATTAGTCTGAGCTAGTTGTGAAAATCCTTTTATAGTCAGCTGAGACAAATAGCCTCTTTCATGGAGGGAATCAATTGGCCTACATTAGATGTCCAACATAAATGAATCATTCCCTCGGACTCCAGACAAAGCTCACCTGAAGTGTACAAAAAACAAACTTCCACTTTTATCAGCAAATCATGCATAATACATCACTGAAGATTAAAGACAGTGCTTAGAGCACCCTAGTGGATTTTAATTAGTGTTGCAATTGACTCATCTGCACTCAGTGGAATCGAGGGCTACATCATAATCTCATAGAGCATCTTCTGTAGTGCGATCCAAACTGTTTGATTCAGAGATCTTCAAGCTTTGCTTGGCGCTGCAAACATCCATGGCTGCTGTTGCTCTCTTCAAACACCAGCTGGAGTTCTAAAACCCTGTTGCAGTTCTCTCAGAATGTGAAAAGATTGCCTTGAATGATTTATTAATTGCATCTGCTTTCTGAGCGCTTCTTAACTTTGGTACTACGCGTCCCCAAAGGTTAACAAACAGAAGCAACAAGCCCTTTACCAACAGCAATTTTTCCCAAGCAGGCAAGAGAGCTCTCGTCCATGCTTTGACCTCCCCCTCAGCACACAGTCCCCTCACCCTTATAACGATTCTTTCATGATTATTTTTTTAAGAATCTTTTCTACTCCTTATATATGGCAATAACTTGCACTCATCTGATGTGCTGGCTAATCTAGTCATATCTTTGCTATTTTGCTGGTTCGTTACAGTTGTTTCCCTTTTTACCGGTTTGCCTGTGGCATTTCCTGAGACACCAAACTACCTAGGTGTCCAGACATGTCGTACTTGTGAGAGTAGGCGATTGTATGCAACTGTGGCATTTCAGTTCTATCACTGTGTTCTTCAGGAAGGTCATGACTGCTTATTGACAAGACGTTTCTTCTCAGAAACCTTGAACCTGCAGCTACCTTGAACTGTTCTATTCTTGCCTTGCTGGAGCTCATTTTCATATGTCCGTGTTCGGGGTTTACGCTGGACTTCTGGCAACACTTCATACTGCAAAACTTCAAGTTCAGGATATGTATACAACTTGTCCTGGTAATTTTTTTTCCTCCATCTACAACATCAAATATCTTCTTCACAAATTCAGTGCTCATCCCTGCCTACCCAGCCAGAAGAGGTAGAACTTGTGCTACGCTGTCAATAGGGAGTGCTAATACAGGGTCCTCTCTCACCAGAAGTTGCCCACCAGACATGTGGCTGCGACCCTGTGCTCTAGGAGTCCCTGCTTGAGCAGGGGGGTTGACCTGGATGATCTCTAGAGGTCCTTTCCAACCTCAACCATTCTGTGTATTATCTTTGCAAGCATGGTGTCTTATAACAGAGTAATAGTCTAAATTTTGCTGCCACAAGGATGAGGGTTTAGGAGGAGAAGACTTAGGATCTGCGGAAAGAAGCTTTCAAGAAAGTCCTAGAGAATCTGCTCTTCATTTTCATTAACAATGAGAATCAGGTGCTTAAAATACGTGTAGGCAACTAACCTATCTATGCAATCCTCTAAACTTCTTTGTATAAAAGAAGGAAATAATATCTGAAAACAGATTATTCTCCCAGCCAGCAGGAACATGCAGATGTAACAAGAAATCACTAGTATCCAGAAACCTCTGTGGTTTCAATTTACAATTACATTGAGTAATATTTCATGTTGAGTACATGTGAATGTTTTAATATCTGTGAACATCAACGATATTAAAATGTGACATCTGCAAACTGAGATATATCTGTCTTGGGCAGGACATTTCCCTTCTTTTTCTCTTGAAATTGTCAAAGTCATTATTATCATATGAAGACAGGTGCTCTAAGAGCTAAATTTTGCCTTCCTTGCTCTAGAGAATTTTAAAATTGACTTTCCATGAACATTATAGGAATTAAGGATCAAGTAAACACTAAGTAAGAATTGCTATCACATCAAACTGATATAGCTAAATATTGAAAAGCTGTTATCCACAATTTTGTCATTTACACAGTCTTTTTCTCTAAAACTTGGGTCTGAGCTATTTGAAAAGCTAAAAGCAGCACCTTTACACAGACTGCTAGTCTCTTGTATGTCAGACCAAACTCTGAAACATTTAAACATAAGTTAGAGATAACTCCTTCTCATATCATCTAATCTTACTGAATTATCAGGTGGTGTTAAAGAGCATAATAATGTAGTAGACGGTATGTACTAAGATGTGGAGCTGCTATCATCTTTACAAAGCAGGACTACAACAGAAGAAAACATCTTCCTCCAGCCACACCCATCTTTTGGCAATGATGACCAATTTCTACCTAACACAGTCTCCTTCTTGCTATGGAAGAGGATATAGCAGAAGAGTCTGATCTTTCGGCATGCTTTGTGTGCTGCCTGACCTGGGATGTGGGGTGAGATGTCATGAGCTGTAATTTTACCTTGCAGGTTGGAATCATTGTTCTACCTAGAAAACAGCTTCATATTCCCTTGAGAGTTTCCCTTGGCTTTTTTTAGAAAATAAGAAGGAAACTAAAACTTTTCAGGATTACTCATTCTCAGTGAAGCTTTATTTTTTCCCTCTCTTTGACTGTCTTGCCTTCAGCTCAGTCAGCGTATGACATCCCAGCTTTGTAAAAGATTTTTGTGAAGGAGAGCAAGAATAGCAGGTAGGCTGACAGCAAATGCAACTTGCTCATTGCTTGTCATCCACTTATCCATTCTATTGGCTGTAGAGTCTTGCTTTGGGCTATTGTGCCTTAATGACATATTTGCTAGAAGCCAGGGTCTTTTTTTATTTGTATTTTTTCCCTCCCCCTGCAATGGTTAAACAACTGTAATATGAAGGAATGCTTGAAGAAAATTATACATGCAGGTTAGATGATCTAACTGACTACTTGCTGTCAGGTAGTTTTAACCAAGTCTTCTGATAGTAACAATTAATTGGTAATTAACTGTTGTTAGATATAGTCACTGGGCCTGGGTGATTTTCTAGGTATTTTTGAATAATTTTCTAGGTATTATTGAATAGGGGATAAGAAGAAATTGGTCTAAGAATGAAGAGATCTTTTCTGCTGGGAGAGAAGGTAACTGATTGCTTTTCTAGTTCCTTTCTCCTTCAGTCCGCTATGGAAAAGGCACTCCAGAAAGATTATCCACCTTTCTGTGGAATTTTTATACCATCTTATATTGACGAATAAAGAATTCAAACAACTCAAATGGAAAATCATGAGAAAGTTCAGAAAACTGATAAGATGATGTAATTCTCTCTTGACTTCTATATCAGTATTAGGTCAATCTCCATGAAAACTTCATATATTTTGGGGCATGCTTTGGCCATTGGTTTTATTACAGTTCTATTAGCTCTTACAGTAGAGATTTTCCAAATTATCTAATCACTCTACTTATTTTCCTACAAACAAAACACAGGGGAAGGACTGAGTGTTCTAGGGATGGGTTTACGCTTGCAAATCATTCCTGTAAAATATATCTTTTGGAACTGCTCAAAGCAATGTGAAAGAGATAAGACTTAGACTTGATAACTAGGAGAATTTAGTTTCATCTCAAAGAACGTCTATTGAATCTAGTGCTAATGATCAAAATTAATAAAAGGAAATACCAGAAAGATCTCTATCTTGCATACTCCTTTCTTCTTTTCCCCTCTACTTCAACAAAACATTGATACTTATCCTCAGAGCTCAGAAGGGAAAGTTCTGATGAAAAGCACAAAGTATTGAAAAACTTGAGCAGCATTACAGTTATGTATTACATATCCACAATTACAAATCTCCATATTTAACCAGAATTATGCATAAAATCATATGTATCCTTTTGTCTTGTCTGTGGTCAGCGGCTTTGTCTTGTTCACAGCTATATCTAGTTCTCATCTAGCTCATCTTTCGGCTGCTAAGTTTCTGCACAGCTGCTCCTGTGGTCAGAGCCACATACAGAGCTTTGGCCTGTGTAGTTTTGTGACCAGGAGCTCCTTTTAGTGCCCACGTATGTCAAAAAGAACAGGTATTTGCCAAAAAAAAAAGACAGCATTTGGAAATGGGCATCTGCATGTCACAAAAACATTCTGTCTCTGGCCTTTTTTGTTACAAATGAGAGAAGAAAGAGACAAGTATTTATTTCCTTTCTAAGATCCGTCATGTGCATTAAGCAGATAACATAATTAATAAATCCACAGGACACTTGCAACTGTTCTCATAGTCTGGTGTTAAAATAGTTCAAAGCCAAGCAGCTTTCATTTTGTACAGGCTCTCTCATGGTTTGTTCTGCATGGAACAGCCATCTCATGCCTTAAGGTTAATAGCTTTCAAATTGGGTACAAATGGTACCACGATTCCTGAAAACTCCACTAAGCTGGTGAAAGCGAAGGTGAATTTTCTGATTGTACCATGCTTTTGGAGACTTGATGTTGCTTTTGTCTTCTATCCTTCATGAGTATTTTTGGGGAAAAAAAAAAAATCTTTTCCTTCTCAGAGATGAGTATATTTTAGTTTAAACCAATTAAAAAAATATTATCAACTAGCAATACTTTATAGATAAAAAAAATACTGTCCATCATACCTCAGAACCACAGGCCTGCAAATTTAAGCAACAGTGCAAATCCTTGCTAAAATAACTGAAGTGAATATGCTTGAAGAATACTTGGTTATAGACCAACAACCTCAGCATTAGGGCTCTGCATTATTTTTATTGTGACCCCAACTGGATAGGAGAAGCACAAAAAATTGCTGGGAAACCTTTTCTGTAAGCCATTTTCTGATGGCTCTGTAAGCCAGCAATCTCCCATGCTTATTTACTGGGAAGGAATCCTCTGCCTGGCAGAAGCGCTGAAAATGCGGCATGTGGTAACATTTACAATGAAGCAGAAGCAAATTTCCATTTTGAAAGTAGCATCAGAAAAGTTTTTGCTAGCTGAAAAAAAAAAAAAGGATTTGTGTTTGTGCATTTTCTGCTTGTATCATGGAGCTGTATTTACCACAGACATGCTAGCTGAAGCTGTACAAAGTAACAGATCTTCTAGTTAATAGTCATAAAGAAAGCTTATTGCTTTACTTAATAAATCATGAATTATTTTTAGAAAGAGTAACACAGAGCCCTTTACATTAAGGAGCAGGTTGAAGGTGCTTAGAGAAAAAAAATATTTTTGTAATTAATTCTGTAATTTTGTTTTTTATGTGAAAGATTTACTTTTAAGAAGTTAGATTTTCTGAACTTGATCTAAACTATGTAGACTGGAGATGCCTGTATCTGGAATTTGTTTTAACCCCAACCCAGAGTTACTTAAAATCATCTTTAAAATCTAGGATTTTAAACTATACCTGTCAGGAGTATAACCTTATCTAAAGCAATGCCTATTTGAATATAGCACCAGTAAAGCTTAAGAGTTTTCAATACATACACTCCTCACTGCTAGAGCCCAACATCCTAGGCTAAGATGCCAACATTCACCTGAACCAAGAAAACCTTCTGGCCTACTCGGCCCCACAAGATGCTGGGAGGGGATACCCGGCTCCTCCCAGAGCCATCAGCCTTACAGAGGCTACTTCTACTGAACAGATCCGGCTTTTCTCTCTTCTGGTACAAAGTAAAAACAAACTGCTACCACCTGAGAACATCTTTCCCTATTTTAATTAGAAGACGGGTGGAGAATCACTGCTGCCGGCCGGATAAGAGCAGCTGTTGAGCTCAGAGCCTGTGACAACACCGCTAGTGCAGCCTGTGTGACTGTTTGGTGGTGTACGGCTTTTAGTACTTGACTATAGAGGTCACTCAGGAAAAACAATTGTATAAAGCACAATGTCTTGTTTCTAGCTCTCAATACTATCAATGTCACATTTACATATGTGCTCCATGGGACATCAACAAATTGGAAAAGAATCACTGTATTAAACTCCGCTAGCTACAGCCTTTTCTTTCAGGCCTTCTATTTTACATTACTGTTAGACATGGCACTCGAAGACATTTCATACCGACAAGTGCTCCTAGACGCGTAGAGGACAAACAAACAACCTCTGTTATATGTCTAGCCTTTGGAAAGTAGAGGGAGGCTGAGTTAATGCAATGATTATCGTGGGTTCTGAATCAAGGGAAAAGCTGTTCACATGTAGCCGCTCCATAGGGCTGGGAACGTGCTGGGACATCCCACAGCGCGTGCAGGGGAACAAAGTGCTGCGAGCCCCGTAACTGCCACGGTGGGCAGTGTGTGCTTGTGAAGGTAGGTTTTAAGGCATTTCCTCCAAGGGAAACTGTGAACCGAAACAAGTCCAGATAGCTGAAGTGATTTTCTAAGGTATTCTGTATCTCTAACCCACCGTCATTTTCAAAAGAGCTATGGACCACCAGCACTACACAGAGCTTACAAAGACTCCTTTGAATGCTGTGAAGCCCTTTCAATTACAAAAGAAAACCAAAATTCGTAGGAAGAGAAAGGAATTCAGACTATTTGTTCCTACTTACTTTGTGAAGTCCTTTTGCGGCGATGCACTAAAGTGCTATTCTTTCCATAGGTCTCTACAGCATTCTATAAAGACCACGTTCTTTACCCCAGTCCTCTTAGCTGCACAGTTGCCTATTTAATTTAAACAGTGGAGCAGAGGAAGACATGCAATTAAAACCTCAGTGCACTCTGTGTTTTTTTTTTTTCTAAAGAAATTAAATGTCTAAAATATACTCAATAATATAAATGACATCTATGACAGAAAAATGAGAACAACTTTCATGTTTTTATTGCTGCCTTAAAAGCAATTGATAAACAATACACTTCATATATAAATGAGCATGTGTCAATATATGACAACAAAAATAAATTACAGTGACATAGTATTTAACTTTACAAGGTTGTACAAAATTTCCAAATATGAATAGATTTCTCAACTTAAAAATTTGAAATAAGTTAAAACTTCAACTATTCTGAAGACTTGAAAAATATACATACAATTTCACTCAATCACATCATTTACAGTATGATTTTTTTGTAGCTGTTTAGTCTTATACACCCATATATTTTCAACGGTATTAGTGGAATATATCCTTCTATATGCAGCTTTACTGCACTGGGATAGTGAAAGGGGTTCCCTGAGGGCACAGAACAGGCTTTGAGAGTTATATTTTAAGTATTTTGATTACATTATTAACTAGAAATACAAAACCAAGGCATATCTATCCTATAAGGAGACTGATTTGTCTGCTCTTGCTAGAACTCCCATTGATGCTAATGAGAATTTTGAAGAAGGATTAACAGCAGGATTGAGCTAAATTAAGTCTCTTCAGCCAGGATGAATTAGGTCACATTTTTTAATGAAATATTTGAAGAATATCTGTTTTGTATTAGATCTCATTATAGGCTACATAGCTAGTCATGGCTATCCATTGTCTATTTTCTCCTGCAACTTAATAGGGAAATATGTTTGACACGGTACTTTAAAATAATAGGATGGATTATAAACTGGTATTTTTAACACCTCAATTATATGCTTGTGATTACTTTATTAAATTCCATGAAGATCAAAAACACTGGACAAAAGCTCTTGTCTGAGACTGTGTGATAATTCAGAAAGTCTAATTCAAGCTGTAAAATAAGGCAAAGTAGCTCCAGAGTAGATTCATACTGTAGTTAGACTGCTCCTGATACCTCAGGCAATGTGGTTTAAAGTTAATGTAAAGTTGGCACAAAAATACTCGGAAAGACTGTACCCTATAAAAAGGGCAAAAACTTACTAATTCAGAAATGGTTATTGAGGAATCAGATAAAAGAAGGAATTTGAACAAATTGGCACATGTGACAAAATTGCTCAACTGTCAAAAATACAGGAAGACACTTGCACAGGCAGAGTCAAGTCTTAAATTGCCTGTCGTGAACTGTGTAAAAAAGGAAAAAAAAATCCATTTCTATGTGACTGTTCCCTTCTCTGGCAATGTTGAATGTCTCTCAGAGTATTGCATCTGTAACCTGAGATCTCTCCTCGGAATGAATAAATATTATATGTACCTCACTTAAATGGGAAAAAAAAAAAAGTCAGCACTGGAGCAGAGATGAGCAATTCCTCATTCCTGTGTTTCCCCAGTGCTATTGGGAATAACGGACAGTGCAGTCAGCAAGTGGGAAATGATTTTAGAAGCTGCAGTTTTTGTGTGTGAATATGTTGTCATCCAGCAGCAGTAGGAAGGAAGGGGTCTGGGAGGAGATATTTCTGTTTATGCTCCTGCCGACGGCTCTTTTCAGCCGCGTGCCGGGTTTAGCACAGGGTGCAGCACCCGCTGGGAGCCATCCCAGGAGACACCCCATGCAATCCGATGCAAGGCAGTTTTACCAATGCCACGGCCCTGTGCTGGTTAAAAACGTGCCCTCCGCACCTCTGGTGGGAGCTGGCAGGAGGCCTGGATTGTGCCCCAGCCCGAGTTGGCACTTGTGGCCACAACGAAGACATGAATTTCTCCAGCCTCAGTTTCTCTGAGCAACCAGCAGTTCCCACAAGAGACTCACTAGCAGCCAAGGGCCTTTGCAGCCTGTCAGCAGGACGGGAATCTCCCGCTGCGAGTCTGCATCTGCAAAGAGATGCCTCCCAGACTGGGGGGATCACAGTTTCCCCAGAGCAAAGGAGTGGCATGATGAAGAGTTTGCAATCTAGAAAAAACTATCAACTCTTGCATCTTCTAATCTCAAACTACTTTAATACCAAACATTTTTCCTAATTACTTGTTCTGTGTTCTGCCCCTGCATTGGATTCCGGGAGGAAAAAAGAACACGGAAATATATTTCAAAAGTTCAAGCAACATCTAGTGGTTATGTAAAGCTTACCTCACCAGCTCTTTGGCACACAATGTATGCTACAATCAGATATGACTTTTATATCACATCGTTTATTTTTTATCTTAACTAGCAAGCCATTTTATGAGCAGCAACTAAAGAAATGAGATTATCATCTTATATTAATGCAATTGTTATCAGGGGCATACAGGGTAAAAGTCGTTTGTAGATTACAATGATATATTTGCAAGGAAAGTTCCACAAGGGAAGGTGCCACCTAATTAGGTTTATATGGAGGATTTAAAAAAAAAAAAAAAAAAAAAAAAAAAAAGAAGTTGTTAAAACAGTTTGGCAGGAGAAAATCTCTTAGGAGCACAATGTTCCCCAGTGACAGTACAGCGGAAGCCAAGTTTCTACAGCGCACTTGGGGCTGATACCTGTGTATTTAAAGCAGAAACGTGAGGGCTTGCGGGACAACTGATCTGGGCTGTTGCATGAATTTTTCTACCAGCACACAACTGTCCAGCTTTTGCCCTTAGTACTGCAGGGCCACAGAAGTATTCAACATGTCTCAGTTTGCCTTCTCTGATCTTCCTTTCATTTGAAAATGAAGGCAAAGCTCCCCAAAAGACACAGAGGAAAATTGCTCCCATCATTATCCACCTCTCCTCTTTCTATTAGACATATTACGGTTTTCCAAAATTCATTCGGCATGAGCTAGGGCTTGCTATTCATTCTGACCATTTGCTTAGACATGGAACTTTAGACACAGAAATTAGTCGGCAGATGAATTGTTTGTCACCAAAGCAATCGTAAGCAAAAAAAAAAAAAATTAATAATTAAAAAAACCACAATATTTTGTTTATCATATGAAAAGACCAAACTTTGAGTGAATGCTCAAACACTGGTAGTTTTATGCAGCAGCAGGAGATAGTCCCTTCTGACTGTTCCTAATTATTTCATCTTGCTCACCACTTGATATTAAGGTCAGCACCACTGCCTGTGGCTGAAGAAAATCTCCATTCATTAAGTAAAATCACAAACCGTTTTTTTTTTTTAAGAAAGAGATTTCTCAGATTCTTAATTACTGAAAACAAGCTGCCCAGATATTTCAATTTCAGAAAGAACCAGCAGAGAGTAAATGTATTTTAAATATTCAAACCTTAAAATATGCATTCAGAGGACTGTCTCCAGCACTTACTTTGATCCCTAAATAGAAGAACAGAATATAAAGCTTTCGAATAACAGGAACAGAATAAATAGATCAGGAAACACACAGTACATGCTCATCAAATTTCTGTTGCGTTATCTCTATTTCTATCACCAAAATACTTGCTATCTCCAAATAGAAGCAGGAAGCTTATGACTCTTTTTCCTAATAACTCCTCTCGACTTCTGTGGCCCACGCTGTTCCCACAGCAGGAAAGTAACGGAAACTCATTTCCAAATGAGCATTAGACCAAAATCCTGTGACGGAAGAGGGCTCAAAACCACTGCAACTCAGACTGAAACACCAGTATGTGGCTAAGAGTAAAACGGGTGCATGGAAACCTCTACAGACCCCAGGGGAAATGTGTGTGAAAAAATGATTACATATCCTCCACTGACCTCTCAGAACTTCTACAGCCTACATCTGCAGTCACCCCATTTAGTATTTTTTCATTAGTTCTTTCAGAAAGCAGCAATAATTTGTGTTCTCTGAGCTGTGACTCAGACAGACATGTCTGTGCCTTGTGTACACTGATTTCTATACTCTTTCCCTATGCACCGTGCTTCGGAGAGCAGCTGTGAACATGCTGCCTTACTTGGTCCCCTCCGTGTCAGGCAGCATGCTTTAAATTTCCCTTGCAGTCAAGGATGGGGCAGCTCTCCACATTATCTACCTCCTGCCTCACAGTGCTGAGCAAAATGCATCAACCTCAGTCCTGTCAGATACCATCAGCAACTATGGGGAAGCATGCAAGGGATTATATCACTATAGTATTTTGAAAGCACATCGGAATGATGATACTCTCAGCGTAAGGAAATGTCAACAGCAAAGCATCTTAAATTATGTTAATAAAAACAGAGGGAAACCTCCACTGTAGTAGCGACATTAAAGGATTTCAGATTTCAAGAACTGTTTGGTGAATACCTAGTGGACCCACAAAAAATCAGAAAAAGTATCAAGTCCATAACAAAACAGATTATCTGACCGTTCTTCATATTAAATAACATTTTTTTTGCAGTGATTAAAAAAAATGGGTCAATCTTAAGATGTTTAAATTAATAGCTTATTTAACTCTTATTTTCAGTGAAATTTTTAAAGAAACAAGGCCATTTTGCAGATTTTTAAAGCAAAAAAGGAAACATTTTGGTATTTACAAAATCAAACATTTAGTTTAGAAATGCAAAATAAAATACTTTATTTTTTTTTGAAAAGAGGCCCCCTACCTTTTTTTTTTTTTTTTTTTTGGCAAAACTATTCAGTGAACTTAACCTAAAACTCTTCCCCACACTTAACCTAAATTTTGGAATAATTTTGGTTTTTGCATCCATGCTTTCACATTTTGGACACACAGGAGAAGAAAATAGAAATTTTCACATCCTTGGAAGAAAAAAAAAAAAGAGCTGTTTAGCTCTAGTTACATCAGATTTTATATAATTTTGCAGCTTCTAAAAAAGTAGAACATTTCTATGCTAACAGAAGAGGGTAAATAGGAACATGCAGTTGGAGGGGGGACTGAATCCTTAGGAAAAGTAAAAGTATAGAGCGGAGAACAAAAAAGTGCTAAGTGCCAGGAAATACTACAGAGGTCTTTCGCTTGTGGTGTAGCCAAGGAAAGCTGAGTGCAGCACTGTGCAGGGTTCAAAGTAAAGTCAGTATCATGATATCTTTTATCCTGACACCGTTAACTGGTCTTTTACAGTGTAGCTGATGGTCCTGCGCAGCACTTCTGGCTTACACAGCCATTCATACGCTGCACTTATTTGGGCACTGTTTGCATGTGTTTATTCACCCTTACGCAGGGAGGATGTGCACATCTATACAAACTTCACATGTCTTGTTTTTTTCCAAGCTTTCTGCCAAGTTTAATAAATTGTACAGCTTCACTGGCTTGGAAGCAAGTTAGTTCTCCTTACCACAAAAGAGCTGAATGGTTTTATCACCATTTTTGCAAGACTTTCCCTAAGGCCTGCATCACATATCCCAGCTATGCTCAGTCAAGGTTTTACTGTTTACAAAAACAGAAAGGATGAATGATCTGGATACACTTACACTGCACATTTCTCAGCCCTTTAAAGCTTACACAATTCCACCAGTGAGTCTGGCAAATGAAAAAAAAAAAAAAAATATATATATATTGCATACAACAGAAATGGCAGAGCAATTGTTTTTTTTTTTTTTTTTTTTTTCCTTTTTCTTTTGTTTGTAATGAGGGAAGGCTGTTTTTGCTATCTTAAATAGTTTGTGGTGCTAGTTAGCTTTATTTTCTCTGTGCATTTTTGTCACCTCTGCTCCAAACTCTCCTAGTAGTGGCTGCATCTCTGCACCCGCTTTGAGAAACTGACAGTGATATTTGCACACATAGGAATTTGGTACCCCTGTTTCTCTTATGTGAACTGAGATAGAATCTACTCTTAGAAATACAGAGTGATTCTGGTTAAGCTAACGGAGTTAAACCTAGTGCAGGATTGATGATGAACTAGCTCAATGGGTGAAATCTGGCCACAGATTTCTAAATTTTGGGTTACCATCAAAGAGCACTGAAAACGCCACATTCAGAATCAAAGACCATGCATGCTGAAAAATATTCATGAAGGTAAGATGGGGAACTATTCCTTGCAGCTAACCAAAACAGAACTAAACCTAGTTCCACTATCCATCCGTGAGTTATTAAAAGCAGCGTTTACTGTGGCTGGCAATTTCAGCACCATTTTGTATATGAATCCCTATACATTGCTCTACATCTCTCATACACAGTACTATGTCACCCATACGTTATGCTTCTAAGATATGCCCAGCGCATAGAGTTATGTAGGCACAATATACATACCACACACATGCTCGAATAAGCCATGAAATAAAAAGCATTTATCTTAACACTTTATTCTCTTACCTATAGTCCTTCTATTAAACAACTTCTCTTAGGGCTTATTGTACTTCTTCTAAGCCATTTTAGTATTTGATATTATTCAAAAAAAAAAAAAAAAGTATTTAACACAGCTAGGAGAGTGTCTAAAAATAATAACAATCTTGCTTGAGGAAAAAAGTCATGATCTCTATAAAAACACAATGCCATATTTTCAATGTACAATACAGATGGCGAAAGGAAGACAAAGTCCTGAACCACCAATAATTTTACCAATGGACTGTGAGGACCTGCCAATGACATGAAATATTATGTTACTCTTTCTCAGCCAAATGTGCCACAGTGGATGAAATGGAATAAATATAACATGAAATCCCGAACAGCCCTGTTCATCCCCAAATTGTTTCCAACAAATAGCTTGACTGAATTAGCTCCACTGAGTCTGCTTACTTCAAAAGCAGAAATACAAAAATGCCCGAGTATCAGACATTACAAATTTGTATTTTCCTATATGTATCTGGCAGATCCTAAAAGTGGAAAAGTGCACAAAAGCCCACAAATAATCCATGCCCAGTAAAAGGAAGAAAGCGCTAGTTAAATAAGACGTTTAATTCTATCAAAACCTGAGCATGACCTAAGTCATATACGACTTTGCCAAGCTTCCAAACAGAAACCCTTGGGTGTCTTCAGAGTCCAGTCTGAGACAGAAGGGACACCCATCACTACAGACAGCTGAAGCAGAATGGACATTTGTACATAACCCTGTGGTTAATAGAAAGCAGTCTAAAAATGCATATCACTTTGACCTTCTGCTTCCAGAAACAAGTATTTAGATATTTAAATGGGAAAATGCATAACTGATAAAAGAAATACATAGTTAAGCCATATAGTTCATCACTACATGGAAAATCATTGAGGCTGGAAGGCAATTTTAAATAGGGACAGTGGATTTACACAGGTCAAGGAATATTCAGTGTTCTCCCACTGAAAATGAATGCTGTTAGAAACTTCCAAAGGCATAAAACCCTCCTGTGATTCATGACCTGCTGAAGCATGAGCTACCGAGTCTTGGCAGAACCTGCTCTGAGGTGTCCAGACGGAAGGGAGGTTGCGGCCTCTCTCCCTGCCTGGGACACGCTGTTCCTGGGCATGAACATCGGCATTAGATGGAACCCGCTCAAATTCCTTACAGCCTTCCCATTTCCTTGGAAAAGAAAGAATTAGACCTCAGCACTACAACTGTTGAGGCTAGCAATGTGATTTCTTATAATCTAAGAGCAGTTTACTTTGTCCAGGAATTTTATGGAAGGAGAGAGACCGATACCAGGACAAGCTTGTAAAACACGTTTTGCAGAACGAATCTGGGAGCCATTTGGAGGACACTGAGGTTTTGAGGTCTCAAATATTAACTTGAAGAGGGATGCATATGTGGTCAGATTTTTAAGGGTGCAAGTGAGATGCAGTTTAGTGCTCAGCACTATACTCCGCGACTCTCCCTACCGTACATGTGGCAGCATGATGATGTGGATGCATTCAAAATTACAGACATTGCAGGTCATGCCAAAAAGATAAAACTGATTTTCCTTTCACCTTGATGTTTGCACTCTCTACAGGCAAAGAGAGCATATTTTGAGACTTGCATTCACTTCTTACATACACAGATTGACAATGACCCAGTACTTCCTAAGATATTCTTAGAAGAATAGGAAGAAAATACAAGAACTGAGACAATAAAACAAGAAAGAAAAGCTGTACAGAATCGAGGAAGGCCACCAACCTTCTCAGAACATGTGTGGGCATCCTCACAAAACTGCCAGATGCCTTCAGCTTGTTTATTGTTCAAATAGTTAAAACTACCAGTCCCTGGGAGCTGCTCAGGCCTTTCATATATTGGGTTAGCTTAAGAGCAGTGACAAGTAGATGGGCAATTTACATTTGGAAGAAGTGTGTTATGTGGTAGTAGGATAAAATTCTTCATGCACTGTGATACTTGTCCCTGCAACACTGGATCAGACTTTTTTTCACAGCCTCTACTTGTACAGAAGCAATAAATTTCTATCATACAATTTTACAACAGTGGGAAAAGCAAGCAACTATATTACAAAATATTTTCCTGTGGTCAGGGGCTAACAATGATGGGGGCTATTCTACAACGCTTTCTCTAGGCAATCCCATGGCTCCTTTCTGGCTACAGCCTCTCTGATTTCTTGATCCTCTTCAGACAGAGTCTAATCTTGTATTATTGCAATTAATGGGCATGGGACCCGGGCTCTGAAAAGCCAGCTGTCCATTCGAGGAAAGGTTATGGGTCTGAGCTGTTCGTCTGCCCTCAAAATTATGCTTTTTATTATGTTTCTGACTTAATTTTCTTCACATAGGTGAACTGTTGAACTATGCCTGTACTGTTAAAAGTAGTGCTGTGTCAGATTGTACCTTCTAGTTTTGCCTTGTTCTCCTTCTGCAACCTCTTATGTGCGCCTATGTTCATAAATAATATATCCAATCGTGCATATAGTTAAAGTCTTTGTGTGTGCATGGGCTTAATGCAAACACATAGAAATATAAAATACAAATTAATTTGATCCCCACAGTATTTGTAACACAGCCAAATTCTTTACAGTGCATACTTCATTAAATAAATAATATCTAAATTGATCTATGCTACAATATGTTTATATATGATTTAGGAGGCCTGTAAATAACATTTTAAAACCTGTTCACACATTAAAAAACAGATTGTTTATTTTTCTCTTAAAACAATCAAGGGGCTTAATTCTTCCTATTATGTAAACAGTGGTGACGGATGCTTTCAAAGAAGCTTAACTTCATTAAAAAATAATAGCTTCCTACAGTAAAATCAATACTAATATGCCATAAATCCCCGTGATGAACTCTGGCTTCCTTTTTTACTCTCACATTTTGTGTCTTGGGGGCACAGCACTACTCTAGATATCAGAAGATAATAATATGGCAATACATATATATATATATATTTAAATGTTAAAACATGAGTTAGGTCAACTTGAGTAATGAATGTACTTCACATATGCGCTTCATTCTGTAACTAAAGGTCTTAAATTTTCTTTGCAACACAAGAGAACACTCTGTGGGTACCTTATAAGTCTTTGGTTGTATGTGGCTACCAAACCCGTAAGCCAATTCTGGGTTTCTTTGGCTCAAAATGTACTTGTGACATATAGATCAAGTTGTAACTTTTTTTTCTTGTTTTATACTAAACTCATACTTGCACTACACTTGCAGTATCACTTGCAAGCTTACTTTTAGGTAGACATTTTAAACAACTCATACAAAAGAAAGATTTGTATGTCAAGAGCATTTGTTTTAGTGACACGAAAGCTAGGTACACTATATTCACTTCTCAAGCAGACCTTTATGAATCACTTTAAAAGGACACTACAGCTGAAGACTGAAGAGCAATATTCATCAACATTAAATAAAACATTTGGTGAAGTATGTATAAATATTTCTTCTTATGAACATAACACAAAATTAAATAGTTCAGATACACAGACACCATTTAATATATTTCCACTGTTGTCAAAATCATCTGTAAACACCATCTCACACTGAATACAAAAGCAGCTTTTACATCAGTTCTGTGTTCACAACACTGATGCCCCTTTGTAAAAGAAAATTTTTGCTTTGTTTTATTTTCAGCAAAATAAGAGCTTAAGCAGTTAAAAAAAAACGGTTTTGGTCAGTTCAAAGGAGAATACAAAATTATCCTTCAACATGTAAGTAAATCAGATTTAGAACAATACTTTAAAGTACAATCTTTTCCGCAGGGGATCTCTGATTTTACAAAATCACACTATGTTTGGTGCAGACCACATCACAAATACCAGGAAAGGCTGGTCATGTCTAAGCTATAAATAGTAAAGCCCTTTTTTATTTACATTATCAAAAATTGCCAGGTTACAAATTGGTAATATCCTCATTTTTTGAAATGCTGAATAACTTGGGATGAAACAGACTTAGATACTTTTCTACTGGCTATTTTTACTACAGATTCTGGAAAAAAAAAAATCTCCAAGACTTCTCAGTGACCATCCTTCAGCTGCAGGGCAGCAATGGGTTTCTCCGCATGGATCTTTTGCATCGGGAGATCACCCAGGCAGACAAGCCTGGGGGCTCTGCCAAGTCTGCCCAGGGAAATCCACAACATGACTTTCAGGCTGCGAGCCCTGGGCTCCCTGTGCACCTCTGCTAAGCACAAGTTTGGCCCTTGTCAGCCTATGGTGATGCCGATGCTGTGCCCCAGGCGTGGAGTTTGGCTCCTGCAGCTCTTCTGAAGAGGCACTGTCGCTTTGGGGAGAGATGCTCTGCTCAGCACTAAGGTTTTAGTGGCTGCGTGCTCCATTTTAAAGCTCTGCAGACTGTTGGTTTTACAGGCTGTGTTTTGGTTAGCTCCATTCTAAATCTATGCACACTCTTTTAGTTTCAAAGATAAATTCCAATTTGAGGCAGCAAGGAAGGAGAAATATATTAATACAACAATTCTCTGAGTTTTTTTTTTCATTGCATTCATATGCAACTCTGATAGGGGGCCCTGTAAAAACACCTAGACCAATAGTTCACCTCTTTCCTGGTATGTGTGTATTGCAGAGGTGTGAATGTATGTTATGCATACATACACACTCACACACACACACATATATATAATATGAGCTGCACACATAGATACCCTGCAATCAGGAGTCAGGGATACAGTTAACAATACACCAAAAGAGTAGTAGACAGGAAGCTCTACTTGGACAACAAGAAGCAATTCTGCAACCTACACAGTGTCTCAAATAATTTCATAATCCTGTTTTGCTAGCTTGCTTCGTCCATACGTGACTTGAATTTTGAAAGTTGTTGGATTCCTTGGAAACAGAAGAGTTGGGCTAGCTAGATGTGCTTACCTGAGATCCCAGAGTTGATTACAATCAAAGAGCTGGGCAGATCAGTAATGGGTTTATAATTGCTATACAGCTTCTTGCAATTTTGTAGGAAAACTTTATTAAGTCTTTCATTCCTTAGTAAAAACATTAAAGTTTTTTAGTTTTTGATGAATGCAGATTTGATTTTTATATTAAATTGGATTTATTAAAAGGATACATAAGCCTGACAGCTGCTTTCATGTCTTGACGTTTAAATATTTGAATCAGCACCCTGGAGCCACCCTCCCTCCCCATCCCATCCCATCCCATTGCATCCCATCCCATCCCATCTCATTCCATAGCATCCCATCGCATCCCGTCCCATCCTCCCTCGTTATTGTTTTATTTGTTTAAAAAATACTATTCTACGAAGCCTCCCTAGGGATCCGCTTATGAAAAATGACAGACTGCCTTTGCTGATACTGCTGTTTGCGTCGTTTCCGTTTGTCACACTGGCACAGCAGTAACATCTTGAAAGTGGTTCTGAAAGTTTTGTTACACAGTGCATAGCACACGGGGTTCACCGTGCTATTGATGTAGCAAAGCCAGTACCCCAGGTCCCAGACAGCTTTGGGGATACAGCTTTTGCAAAAGGTGTTTACCAGAACCATGATGTTATAGGGGGTCCAGGTAACGATGAAGGCCAACAAAATGGCACTGAGTGTTTGTGCCGCTTTCTTTTCTTTGATAAGTGACATTCGTTTTCGCTTGGTGATCTGACTTCTGGTCTTCACGGCAAACTTTTTTGCCAGGGTTGCTTCCTTGAAGGACAAAGGCAAAGCTGCGGACGTCTTGGCCACTGGTGAAATGCCGTCAGATGCTGTGGCTGATTCTACTGCTGACCCCGGCTGAATAGGAAGCTTTGAAAAGCTCTTTTGGAAACTTCCGCCATCCTGAAAACTTTTTGGAGGGTGCATTTTTTTAGCTTTCATTTCCTTCGAATCTGTGTCGGATTTCTGCAGTTCATCCCCTGAATCATGCAAATCTTCTGAAGAAGGTAGTTTAGTGGAGTTGAGGATGGCGCTGTGACCAGGTAGCTTCAGCACGATCGAATAGATGGCTCTGGTCTCTGCAGCAATGTCTTCTTCGTCGGAGGAGGCGGAATTTTCCAGAGAGGCAGCAGCATCGTTGTTGTTCCAGCTGTCGCTGCTGCTGTGCTCTTGGTCCCCCTGGTCTGTGTTGGGTTCCCAGCTCTTCATTGTGAGCCAGAAGTGGCAGCGCCTGTACTTCCTCCGCGAGGAGCGCTTCATGCTCTGCCGCTGCAGCTCGTAGCTGCTGCAGCTGCGGGAGCTGCCCGTCTGGTGCACAAAGCGCGCTGCCTCCGCCTCGCTGCCCGAAGCCTGGAGCCCCGCCAACTCTTTGGTGCGTTTCTCGGTCTCCTTGTAGATCCTCCAATACAAAATACTCATAATGGTGACTGGCAAGTAAAAGGCAGCTATGGCAGTGCCAAAAGTGATGATAGGTTCACTTAGAAACTGGATAAAACATTCGCCAGGAGGCACAGTCCTCTTCCCAACAAAATACTGCCAGAACAGTATGGCAGGGGCCCAAAGAACGAAAGAGATGACCCACGCTAAACCAATCATAATTCCAGCCCTTTTGGTTGTTCGTTTGGCTCTGTACGTAAGCGGCCTAGTGATGGAAAAATACCTGTCAAAACTTATAACAAGGAGATTCATGACAGAGGCATTACTGGCAACATAGTCAAGGGCGAGCCAAAGATCACAAGCCAAGCTTCCCAAAGCCCAGTGGCCCATGATGATGTACGAGGTGTAGAGATTCATGGAAATCACTCCAATGATCAAATCTGCACAAGCAAGACTTAGCAAGAAGTAGTTGTTGACTGTTTTCAGTTGTTTGTTAACCTTAAATGCAACAATCACCAGGATGTTTCCTATGATGGTCACCAGTGCAAGGGTCCCAGTGAGAAAAGCAATCAAAACCACTTGCCAAACACTGTGCCCACCCAGAGGGTCTTTGCTTGTGGCATTTAGGGATGTATTTGCTGATCTCACAGTGGAGAAGGGAAAACTCTCTGTTGTCTGAGGGAAATCGTAGCTGCCAATGAGCGATGCTGCTTCATCAAGTAGTCCTGGTCCATGGGAATCTCTCTTCCATAAGGAGCTCACATTTGCAAACAGGGGAGAGGCTGAACTGTTATTGTGCATGATCATTGTGGCTCTCTGACATAGTCTGCAGTGGGTGAAAATAGAACAAAACAGAAAAATCCAAGTGAACAAGTGATGGCAGTAAAAGATTTTTTTTCCCAAATTCTCATATTTGGAAAATTCCCCAAACACTTTGAAAGTTATCTTTACAAACAAAGCTGTCTGTGACACTGTAATATATAATATAGGTCCAATATATAATAATAGGTCTAATATACATGTGGTAGTCTTCAACTTAGAGCTGCAATTACTGTGGACTCTTTGTAGTATTTGTATATTGTTTCCTTCAAAACATCCACTTGCAGGATGCTAAAATCCCAAGAGAATTTGAACCCTCAATAGCACTAAAATGGCCCCATAACTCTATAAAGGATTGGCCCTGAACTTTACACCTTAACAACCTGCTCTCCTGGAGTCTTCAAAAACCAAATGAGAGACATGTGCAGCTCCCAGCCTTCCAGGCCACATCAGCGCTGGACACTAGTGCTCCTGTGACACTCGCAAAACACGGCCTCAGCCTCAGTTTTGTCCCATATTGTCCAATCCTTATTGCCCCATCTTTCATTATTTAAAGTGTAGATAAACAAAGACTGCTGTCAGTGTTTGTCAGAAGTTAACATATCCCCTGTGACTGTAAGATCTTTTCATTTGCATTGACACTTTGGCTCTCTGATAAGGATACTGGAAGTTCTCAGAAGTACTTTTGGCACTATTCAGGCTTCTTTTTTTTTTTTTTTTTTAAATTGGGACTAAGGATTTCGTATATCTAATGATATACGAATGATATACAAAATGTCTTTGGGGGCAACGTGTTAAAATTTCCTTTGAAAGTATGGTCTCCAGAGTCAGTAAAAAATGTTTGGCAGATGTCAGAGCAATCATTAAACACTTTAGGAAAAGAGGAAAAGCATGAAAGGGATTCATAATTAAACTTTAAACCTTTTCCCATAAGTACTTACACGACATGAAGTCACACTCAGAATAAGTATTTGCATTTCCCCTTATTTCATTAACTTCTGTGGTCTACTCACTAGATTCATTTTTATCAATCACTTTTTTCATCAAGTAGCAAGAATTCTGATGAAAAAGCTTTCTGCTGATCATAGATGTTCAACAAAATATGTTGTGAAACTCAAATGTTTCTGTTGTAACTGTGAATCAGCTCAGGCTCAATTTATTATGACCTAATACAATGCGTATCAAAATGTCCGTGGTATGGGGTTATACCATATTTAAACAGAAGAGGAGTTTCTGATTTAAGTTAATTCATTTCTACATTCTAGTTTCCTTTGGACTGTGCTTGTACTTTTGCTAGCAAGCCATAAAAGACCAAGTGATTTTAAATGCTAAAGCTCCTTTCATATATACCATAAACAGACCAATATTTAGTTCACTTACCTCATGCACAATAATTAACACAGAAAACATCTTTGGAGATCTAAAGAAAATTAAATATTAAGCTGCCTCTTTTATTAAAAGGTTACAGGGATGTTGCCTTATCCCAATATAATTTAACCCATTTATCCTTTTATCACACAAGATGTAAACATAATAATAAGAGTAAATATTGCTCTGGGATATCACACATTTTAACTTTAACTCTTTTCCTGACTAGATTGATTGCAAGTTTGGAGCAATTTCAAGTATGTTGAATCTAAAATTGTATTTTAGATTATATTTTATCAAAGATATTTGACATTTCAATTTCTACTTTCTGTGAAAAGTGGGCATGAAGGAAATATTGCTGAACACTCACATAAAAAGACTTTACAGACATTGGGAAACTTTAATTGTCACGCTGCTCTTCTAAAATGTAATGTTCATTATTTTATACCATTTTAATTGTTTCTTTACTATGAGCAGTACTGACGCATCAAGCCAAACGATGACAGAAGATGACTCTATTTTTTTTTTCTAGGAATAGTTTTCCAGATAACACAAAGATTTTGAAAACAGCTGCTGCTTTAATTGATACAATAAATGCTTATCTTATTTTCCAGATCAAAGTGCCAGTCTGCTTCAATACAGAACAAACAGTAGATACTTTGATCTAGAAAAGGAGATGAAATGTTTAAGCTGTACCTAATACTTTGCAAACAAAAATAAATTAGACTGTTTTCACCATTATGAAATGAGAACTAATATCAGGAATATGACTTATCACATGAGATATTATTATGATATACTATTGTTTCATTTATCTTGATAATACTTTGTTGATAAGAAAATTGAAGTGAAAATATAAAATAATTTCAGATAATTTCATATTTTTCAAACTTTTTTCACTTTGAAATACCTTGGAGCTATTTTATCAAAATCTGTACACTATCACAAAAGCAATTTTAAAATTAAAATTTCATGGAAAAAATCACTAGTATCAGAGGAGTGAAGCAATTCAAGAAGAGCTGTGAGGAATGTAAGTAATATGAAATAATTGTCTTTAAGTAGTTCCATAAAATGGAAACTCTGCAGAGAAGTAGAAAAGCAAACATACGATAGGAATAGCAGAAGGTAACCTATAATTACAAGTTTTCAAGAATCAATTTTAATCTAGAAATTAAAAAAAATGTACAATATTGTAACTATGCACAAACCTTACACTGATATCACATCACATAACTATAATATTATTATATTGTAAAAATGGCTTAATCCTTCGAAAAAACGTAGAAGCTAAATAGAATTCCCCAAATCTTTTCACGGCTAGATACAAATAAAGCTTCTAAACATCGCATTATATGTGACTATCAAGGCATGTGTTTGTCTGTTCCTAGGCTATCACACATTTCTTCTGCCTGATGGATTCAGACTTTACGGGAAATTTCATTAGAGGATATAAAACAATCAGGGTAACTACTCTTATCAGTTTTATGTAATAGATATAAGAAGTAAGAATAAAGACCTTTCAACGTACTGAAGACTGGCCCTGAATTTGTACCTAACACGTAATAATGCATAATTTGTAGCTAACACATAATTCATGCGACTGCCTTTCCAAGGGATTTAGGGCATGTGGAGGAAATGGTGGGTGGAAGAAGGGTCCACGCTAGTTTCTCTTAACAGTGTGAGTGATGAAATGTGACAAGGGGATGGAAAAGAAGCAAACCCTTTGCTGAAAAAGTTGGAAAGGAAGCCACTGGTGTAGGGCATTTCTCCCTATACATTAAAATATGATGTCAGTAAATGCATTCATTTACTGTATACTAAAGGGCATTTTACATTTATTTATACATTTTGTCCACTAGTGCTTTTGAAATCTTTGGTTAATGTCTGAAGAAATTTTTTTTTTCTCTAGTCCTATAGAAAGGCATGAGAACAATGCTGTTTTACAGCTGCAGAAGATTTGGGATCTGCATGTGGAAACATGTGGAGCTGCCGAAATGCAGTTGCTGCTGGAACGAGTAAGGCAGAGCACCATGCACAGTGATGCTGACCAAATACCAAATATTCTCCTCCTAAGAACTGCCCCTATTGATTTCAAAGATGAGGCAAAGCAAAGTCATCAGTCTTGAGGTCAGCTCAGGAAGATTTCTTTTACACAGTGCACTGGTATGAGCAATCTGTTCATTCTTGATGAACAAAGCTTAGTTCATTCTTTTACGAACAAAGGAAGCATTTACCGATTTAGGTTTCATGAACACGGTTCCATAAAAAGAAACACACTGAGGTCTATTTCACAAAAGCGCTATAAATAAGTGAAAAAGAACCTGCAACTACACAACAGATTTCTAAAAGAAAGATCAGTATTTTACCACTTTCCAAAGACTATCTGTAGGCAAACTTTTGAAGGAAAGATGGAGAGAGGAGCATGAGTGGATAAAAGGTAAGCTACAGTGTTTAACGTGTTCTCTGAGGCCTCTTTCATCTATACTGTGATGTGATATCTATATGGTCATCATTTTTTCTTTCATTTCAATCAAAAATGTACAGATTTGTCAAAATGCTGCTCTCAAGAAAATCTACATGGATTTTTCTGAAACAATTTCTGTGTACTTGCCCTCTATTAGAGAAGCTGTGGGATGCCATGTATTTTTTCCTTTGCCTCCTCTGGCTACACCACTTCCAATCATGAAGCTCGTTTAGTTCAGGTCACCAAACACGCACAACATATCCCCATGGATCTGTCTCACACTGCTTCAGAGAAGCTGCAGAAGTGCACAGTGTCAGACAGGCTCATCCCACCTATACCGTTGAGATGAAAGTGCAGAAAGGCATTTGCAGAAAGACAGACAGAGGGCCTGGGTGGGAAACACTCTGCCTTTTCATTCGCAGCTCTTCACACATACTCAACTCAACTCCACTCTTATGCCTTGACCAAAAAGGACATTTAATTAGACATGGTATATCTATATAAATGGAGATCCCACATACTCAAAAATCATCACAAATACTCGTAGATATTTTTATAAAGGCACATGGAAACATAATGTACGACGGCATTCTCCTTTGAAGAAAATGGTGGAACAGTACCCAGCGCATGCATGAAACGAGAATACTGCTCAGCTGTGAGCGATTGCTCATGAGCAGTCACTTAATCACCACGGCAAGTGTTGAAATGGCTCCTGCCTATTGCTTGTGGGTCAGGGTGGTTAGCAACACCGAAACGGAAATCTTTGCGTCAAACAGGGTCAGTGGAAAACATCCTTTTTTCCAGTGTTATATTTAGGAAGCAGAGCCATCTTTTCTAGAGCTCTCAGATGAGGTCAGGATAGTATGAAAAAGAGATCTGAAATGACCACGTACCTGTATGCCAGACCATGCCAACTGTATGCCAATATACTAGATTACAATTTCAAGCCCATGAGTAACAAAAAAAACTATTCTTTTTGCCACATACAGATTTGCCTTAGAGTACTGCTCTTTTTTTTTTTTTTTTTTTTTTTTTTTAATGAGAGCTTTTGAAAAGTACTGGAGAGAAAATAGAGAGGGGTCTCACCAAGAACCAATGGAAGGGAAGGAGGGAGCAGCTCCAGAAATGCTCCTGAATTGCAAAAGACAGGTAAACTTCAAAACTCAGACTTTTGGAACAGACTAATTCAATGCACATTGCTGAGTTTAGGGAAAGTCAAATAGAATAGACAGTAGGAGCAGTTCAGTAACAGTTTTACTTCATTTCACTTCTCTTTGCTTATTTCGTATTTCTGTTATTTTGTCAATACTTCACATTTCAGCTTACCATATCTTTTCCTTTCCTTAAATTGTCATATTCACAAACACACAACCTCACTTTATTTCAGAGAAATATGTTGTTTTGCTGTCTTTAAGAAACTCCAAGATGAAATTTCCAGGAAGACAGATGCCACTGTTTAGGCTTGGCTGTATAAAACCCTCTCAAAGTGTTAAATTTTAAGATTTAAGCATTTTGCATTTGGCAAAGTAAAAAATATACATGCATTTTAACATTTTCATGAAATTATTCCCAGGTCACATATGCCAATTTTTCAGATCACACATAGATTTTTTTTTTTTTAAATATAGCATGCATTTTCAAAAACTTGAAATGAAAAAATGACTTTTTTTTTTTTCTATCTAGCAACTATTCACACTAGCATTTGGGATTTTATATTTATTATACAGCATTGCTATTATTATATAGCATTATAACATCACTTGCAGCTAATGCCACACAGATAATGCATTCCTTACAGACATGTGCATGATAACAGCAAGAACAGTGCAATAAGCAGTAATGAGGAGCTCAGATTTACAAAGACTTGCTTATTGTAATGATCAACATTATTACACTCAGTATAGTTTTGCATCTTTGCAGTATCAAAATAGTCATATTGATTCTATTATGAAATATTCCAGCCAGTTCTCTTAAATGTTTGTAGTAGATACAAATATCTGATATAATTTCATATTTTATATTCATATGTGTATATATACACTTTTGTCACATTTTCCAAATATTGATATAAATTTTTCTCTGATTAACTATGGTGATATAAATAAAGCTCAAACATATTCCCCTATTACAAACAATCTCTGCAAGCACTTCAGCCGCAATCTCTTCTGTTTTCCATCTCAAAGGATATTTTGCTTAATCTTACTAAAATGATCCAGATTTAATAAGTTGGTGCTTTAAAATCACTTTTGTGATTCAGGAATTGGATTTACTTATTATTTGATTATTATGCTGCCATTGTTACTGTGGAAGGCATAGCGGGTAGCAAACAAGGAATGAATTTATTTAATCAAGTGTTTCATGTTCATGTTCAGCACTTACAAAATCTAACTCTAGGGGTCCAAGGTATCTGATTCACCCCTTTTGTTCCCTGCAAGCAGTGGAGGGGAAGGTCCTACCGGGAGGGAGCAGGGGGCTCAGCTGGCCCCAGCACCAGAGCACCAGCTCCTGCTCACCTACGGGCACCGATAAATGCAGTGTCTCAAGCTGGGATGCAGGAAGAGCCTGGCATTCCTTGGTTTGCCATCCATTTCGCCTGCACTTGGATGAGGAAGCCCACTTCTGTGATGCCCAGCAGCATCTGCAGCCTCCATCTGTGTCCCACTTGCTTACATTGCAGCTGCCTTTACAGTATTCATTCTTCCAAACACCTTACTGCACGTAATATTGTTTCACTGAAGGTTTTTATATTACGGCAGAAACATGACTTTGAATACCAGCGTGTTCTAATGGCTAGCAAATACGGATTTCAGTAGAAACATCTGCTTATTTACACAGCTATAAAAGTAAGAATAAATAGTGTGCTACCATTAGGACCAATAAAGAAAAAAACTCAGCCACATTACATCTGTCGGCTGCATTTCAAAAATCCAGATGTGCATTTCTGATCTCTTGCTCTTAGGACTTCCAAGTTGAATCTTCTACCTACCTGTCGAATTCTCTTGCATATTTTTCCCTGGTATGTTTTATAAATAGCAAATCAAAATCTTGGACTGCATTGTTAATCCATGGCCTGTATGGACAGTGATTTTAAACAGGTATTGGTACTTCCTGAACAAGTGCAGCTGTGTGATTTATTACTTATTTATTCCATAGGCTCAATGCCTCAATACATATTCACCTCATGACTTTTAGTTTCAGAGAAACCCTATCCTGAAATCTTTTAAAATATTTCCAAGTAGAACCTTCACCAAGTGAGCTACTAAGCTCATCCTGATGAAACCTGAACCTAGGGACTGCTTTGTCAGTGGTAGGAGCAACAGAAGGGCTTAAGGCTTGCTCCTGCTCACTCTCAGGCACATGTGCTTAGTGGGTATTTTCTGACTGGCCCAGATCAAGCAAGTGAAACCTCTGAAAACTTGATCTGGGAAGCGTCCACAATTTTTGAATTTCAGAAAACCAAAACAAATGAGCTCTTGCTCAATTAAGGTTACAGTACGACTTCACTAACCAGATATGACTGCTAAAGCTCAGAGGTGCATTCTGGTGGAGACAAGGCGTTGTCTTATCAATCTTTATCAAATCAAAATCCTTATCAAGTCAATATCTGCAGACGGTTTCTCTCTCAGAGAGATATATTAACGTTACGCGCCGCTTGTCTAATTGATACTGGAGGAGATGGTGTGCGGTCCAAAAAGTAGTGCGGTCTACAAGCCGATGTTGGCAGTGTTACGCACCTGAGAACACCCCCCTGGCTGCAGTGCTGTGCCTCGCGGGCCTCTGGCACAGGCAGACGCGGCTGAAGGGCTGGCTCGCAGGCTGCACCTCAACACGAAAGTAGACTGAGATGAAGAAAGAAAACAGCCCTCTATCTCGATAAGGCCCTTTAAGGGCATACTTTACTTTTTCCTCTGAGGAAAAAAAAAAAAAAAACGAACCTTCTTAGAGACTTCTTCATTTTACTATTTATAAACTTTTTAAACACAGTATTGCTCGATATTTTGTTACTTATTATGATGCTAAATTCCTAAAATGAATGCTAAAACTTCACTGCGCACATTTTCGTATTAAAAACTGTCTTTTTATGAAAGGTCATCCACAGATACTAAGCCAAAAGATGTATTTAGAGATTACATGTTAAAATATGGTCATGAAAATAACTATATTTTCCTTCTAGATAGTGATAAATGATTATCATTAGAATACTGAATAAGCAGGAAAAATTTGTTTATACATATTAAAAAAATGCAGTTTTCTAAGTGAATTTTTCTTTTACTAAACACTTCATCCTCTCTAAAAAAATAATCATGTCTGAACAAACTAATCTCAAGAACAGCATGGTATAAATAACATGTCAGATAAGACAGGAAGCCCTTCGTAAATTTTACTGTACTTGTTTTCCAATCCTACTTTAAGTAATCTTTGGATATGTTTAAAATCAATATTTAATGTGAATACCAGCCTTGGAGAATATTTACAGAGCAACAGACCTCATCAGCATATTTCTTTTCCCTGACTATCTTTAATGAACCTGTTTAAAAACAAAGTAATTAAATGGTTATGCTTTAAAAATAGATACATCTTTTAATCTGTCTCTCAGACACAAAATGCCATCAGAGAAAAATGGGAAGTGAGAAAATGGACATTTTTCAAATATCAAAGAAGACAGAGAGCCTTGATACTGAACTTTAAAGAGGACACCTGGAAAATTCTTCTCAGTTTCATTTGTTTGGAAGAAGAAAATGAAATGACAAAATACTGTCAAGTCTTGAGGCTAGAAAATTGAAATTTTTTTTTTCTGGAAAACTTTTAAATGAAGAGAAAAAAACAAAACAAAAATAAAGAGTCAGACCATAATTTGGATTTTTTTTTTTTTTTTTTTTTTTTTTTTGCTATTTCAAGTCTATGTTTTTTTCTGGGGGAAGTAATTTAATTTGCTGTCAACGTCAGGCTGAAACTCAGTTTTTGACAAATGCAGCTTCGCTATTTATTAGGGGAAAATCATAGCAGAATTTGTGTTAACATCTAGGTCTAGCAAAGAGCTACCAAAGACTACAATCCAGATGTCATTTTTACTTGGCTTCAGATCCTGTTATATGAAAGGTCTCTAACACACATTATTTACATTTGTTGAAGTTTTCTTGAGTATGGGGGAATCCTAAACCATTTGAAATTGTAGTTTTGCTGAATACTACATTGTATACTGTCTAATGCATTGCACTCAGGTGCTAAAAATACACATCACCTAATACTGCTTTTATTAAGGAGGCATATTTTGGCAATTTTACAGAAGATGGAATAATGTAGCTTGGAAAGTGCTAAGAATTAGCATTATTGTGGCTTGAAATATTATTTCTATCTACTGTTGCAAAATCAACACTCCCACATGGAACAGATGGTTTACTTAAAATACGGAAAGAAAGAATTATTGATAGGTTTCAGCTACCAGAAAAAGAAAATGTTACTAACCAGTGAAATCTATGCAGGAATTTGGACACTGGAATTATTTATATTGAAAAGAAAATATCACATAATTTTACTCTGTGTGTCAGAATATTATGCTATTAATCACATTATTAAATAATAATATTATAAATATTAAATAAGAAATAATAAAGCATTTAAAATAAGAAATAATAAAGCATTCTAAATAACCCACACGATTCTGTGAGTTTTTTTAAACTGTTTAGTTTGGTCCCAAGTGAAGAGAGTTCAATAGTGAAATAGGGAAAGAGTTCCCAAGTGAAGTAGAAGGTAGTTGGTCAGATAATGGACCAACACTATTTTCAGTGCATTTATTTGTTTAATTATAATTTGGAAATTCCTGATTTTGAGGTTTGGAAATATTTTTTGATTTTGATAACTTGATCAAAGTATAAAAGCAAATGAAACATGCTAGTGATTCATTAAGGACTGAATTTACTACTGGGGGATAAAAGAGCTATTTAAAGATCGCTGATGTGTGTGTTCTTTCTGTATCTCGTGTTATGTTAATAAAGCCGTAAGTAAAATGCAAGGATACAATTGAAATGAAAAAGGGTTATGTTAATGGAACACTTTGCTACTAAATCAAATGGGAAAAAGGCCAAATGCTTTGTTTCCACATTTCACTGTAAGTATTTTTATCAATACTGACACTAAGTTTCACTATTTATCTCTCTGTCATGGTTAAGTAAATCTTCTTTCCATCTGTTTAAAAGTGTCCTATAATACCCACTAGGTGGCACAACAGCTTTTCAGAAGCAAAAGTCTGGAGTTGGCAACAAACATTTTAAGCAGCTTCTCATATAGTCCACATTGTAAGTCAAAATTATAACCAATTGACTTATATCTATTCTGTGATAGGGACAGTAGCTAAAATAAATGTCCAATAAATAACCCTAATATTTTAAAATTATTAAAATAGTGTAAGTCTGAATCAAACTAACAGCCAAATTACTAACAATGGAATTTCCCTTCTTCCTAAAACAGACACAAGATAAAGTCCTGGTGGAATCTGTAACCTCATCAGATTGGTCCATTCAAATTCCATCTCCCTACTTGTATGCTGAAAGATGCAGACTTTTAAAGTCACTTGGAAACCAATGGTAGCTGACCCTGGGAGTTTTAATGAATGTAAGTAGTTCTGCTTTAATCATACGCAGGCAAGCAATCAAACAGTTATCAATGCCATCGAACCTTTTTGAGGGTTTGTTTGCAATTTTTTGTTTTGTTTTGTTTGCTTGTTTTTTCCAGCTGCAAAGCAACATAAATGGAGACATGGCAACGATCTTGAAGGGGGTCAAGAGTGGGTAGGAGGTGCTACTGAGAAGTTTATCTTGAATTGCTCTACATAATGCCCCTGTGAGAGGTTCTTATACACGCTAGCATTTCATTTGGTTGCTGTATTTTTGTTTGCTGGAATATCTGCTTTTTCTGCCTCCTTGAAATATATGCTGCAAACAGAAGTTTTAGAACCATACTCTTATAATTTCAGTATAAAATATATACATTCAGGATAAAGGAAGGAGTCATAGTAATGAGCTAAATGTGGAACTGAAGTCCATCCCTACTTCTGTTGTGTGTAGGATTTCTGCATAGGAGGAATCACTTATTCAGATCTTGAAAGTAACACCACCTTACTTTGAAAGGATACTGTGAAATTAATAATGCCTGTGCATTACTAATGCATTCCTAAATTTCTGCATTTGCAGTTTTGCAAAATAAAGATATTTACCTATATCTTTGCAGGGTTTGGTCTAAAATTTTCAGATCACTCCACCAACAAAAAGAATACTTTTTAATTTTTGTGTAGTCATCTACTACCCTACACATTTTGTACTCGCTACATAGCTAGTATACTCATGGCCTTCGGCATTCCTCCCTTAGGTCTCCCTTAAGTTTCATCCATTTTGACACGAAAAATAGAAAAAAACTCATGGAGATTTACTTACTTTAGGCAAAAAGGTTGCTAACTGAGTAACAGAGTTTTGCTCCTAAACTAAGAAGGTAATTTGGACTAACAATCATCTGTATTTGCCCCTTCAAGCCTAAAAGGTCTGTATTCTGCAAACCATTAAAGCCTGGGATCATCAACAAAAGACTTAAAACCAGAAGTCCCAACTAAAGTAGAAAGAAAAAATAATCCCATTCTTAACTGGGTTGGTGGAACATGGAAAGTGGAAAGCCAGAAGGAAAATCTGTACCTTGAAAAATCCTCTCCCCTCTAAAGGTCAGAGGAATCTCAATGCTCAGAGTAGGAACTTTAAGGGATGCAGACTGCACGCAGTTCCCCTGCTGCCCATTGGCCCACATCAGAAGTCTTAATGCTTCATCAACTATTTCCTTCCATCTCTCTGCCTTTTATCTTCCAGCTGTCTAAAACTGATGCATTGGGGTACCTGCGTATCACAGAGAAGTCCCCATGGTCTTTGAGGAGGCATTCAGCAGTCAGTGTCTCTAGCTATTTTTGAAAATTCTACCAGTAATCTGCAAACATGGCTCAATTTCAGAGATGCGGATTATCTGTATTTCTACTGAGTTTACTGATAATTCAGGAATTCGCTTGCAATTCAAAAGTCTGATTTTGAAGAAAATAATACAAACCTAGTTACAAATGGTCAACAGAAGGACAGGGAACAGGAAACTGGCAACACTGTCAAGGGTCCAGACTTAGCCATGAGGAACAAAGCTGAATCTTAGGCACTGTTGTAGTAATACATCCTAAGCTTTTGCCAAAGGAAGAGTGTGCGTAAATCTTGTAGCCTGTAGCTTGCTTTTCCAAATGTCTGCACTCCCGCATCAACAGCTCTTGCTAATCTTTGTTTGTATTTACCTAACTCAGGTTATTTCCAGCTGAAAATGTATCTGTACAGTCAGCATTCTCCAGGCTCTGGTTTATTAGTGAATTTAAATAAGCTGAAACTCTTAAGGATTCACGTAAACCTAGCAATATTCCCTTGCTGGCTGTGCTTTCAGCTGCAACAGAAGCATTGCACGTCTGCAGCTGCAGAATATTAAAACTCAAAGATGAGCGTTTCAATGGCACTTGTACATTTCTGCCCTTCCATCTGTCCTTTATCACTCATTCACTCACAGAAGGAAGTGACTTTTGCTGCCAGGGTAGAGGTAAATTATATCAGACAAGGGCAAAAATATTCATTAGCTTACCAGAAGAAAAAACTTCTTAGATGCAAAGTGTCAGCAGAAATAAGAGTTTCTACTGTTCCATTCTGATGACCTTATTCAAAAAGGAGTAATGAACAGCATAGCTATTTGCTATTAGAAATAATTTTCAAATTATATGACCTGGATGAATTAATTTTTTGCTAGACGGTCTCTACGTGTCAATACTTGCTTTTCCTTTCATGAAGCAGACAAAAAGCTTTTCTGGGAACTAGAAACAAAAATTTGTGCTCTACTTATAAAAAGTGAAGGTTGGAAAATAATAAATGTTGATGTCATTGGAAATATTGTCATTAATTCCAGTGCTGCAAGACCTCGTGCTGGTTTTATTTCAACATATTTTGTTTGTAATTCCAACTTTTTTTTTTTCCATTTGAACAATTTAAGACATTTGCAAAGCCTTTTGTCCCTCTTATTTTGTAATGCAGAACAAAAATATTTTGATGAAAACCAGTTTCTCTTCCTCCAGGAGTCAAATTCTGCAATCTAAATAATACAAAGGCTTGTTTTCATGAGATACCCATAGGCATGCGTGTTCACTCACATCTAGCCTATAGCAGAAGTAGCAAGAAATGGAGATTGTGCTACCAGAAGATACCAGTGGAGGGTAGCTAAAGCTCCAGTCACCATGCAAAGTCTAGCACCAGCGAGTTTCCGAGAATGATGCGATGTGGCACCCAGGGAGCTTGCAGTCCGGGTTTCAGTCAAATACAGCACAAAATCTCGAGAGGGAATAACTTATTTGGAACCTTTCGTTACCCCAAAGCAACTGCAGGTTGGGAGTTTGCTCTCTGCACGAGCCAAACAAGAAGATGGGCTAGGAAACCCTGGCCAGCACGTTCCCAAGGATGCCATCTCAGCGCCAAGCACAGACTTTGCTGTTCTTTCAAGTGGCTGGGAAGCATCCAGGTGCACAGCTGAATTGGGATCGAAACAGCGCAAATTGGCTTTCCAGCTACAGCTCTTACAATACTGCAGATCGGAGTTCAGTTGAGCTTTTTCATGCGTTCATGGAAACTTCAGGGGAGGAATTAAGCCAGCAAGAACAGCAGAGTTATCAAGCCTTGAGGCTGTGAGCCTGCGTGGCCAAATCTTAGCTGGTACTTTTTCTAACCATGTGTTTGTTGCTCTAGTAAAAGGCAGGGAGCACCAGTGATAACCTGAAAAAAGTCAAAAAACCTATGTCTTACATATCTATTTATATATCCTATCTTTCATATAAAGAGCCTATACATCAGCACTGCTTACAAAAAGTACAAGGATAATGATACACACTCAGACAGACAGCACTCTGGGTGATCTCATTTTAGCAGCAGATGGAGAACCCATGTGGTTTTACCTTTATTTCACACATACATTATTCATTTTCTTGCCTGCATTAAGTACTTGACCATATCCCATAAAGAACCATATTCATATTATAATCTTCACTATTTTAACTATCTTCCAAAAAATATCCATTGATATTAATTAAGAATGTCTTAGCTTGCAAATCTAGTGAATTTGCAAAAATAATTTCTTCTTTAGAACGTTTCTTCAAGACAGGTCATTCCATTAAGTGATTTTTGCTGTACCGTCCCCTTTAATTTATACTAAAGGCAAGTAAACTCAGATCACTTAATTGTTAAATAGGTGGATGGGAAACAATTTCTTCCTTCTTTATGAATTAGACATTTCTTTTTTTTTTTCTTCTTCTTCTAAAATGTAAAGAAATTTCCAAATCAATTAATCAATCATTTTAGTTCCCCTAAGTATAAAAAAAACAAATTCTCAGAAATCAACAATTTCAATATAAAGACCTATTCCATTTATGAATTTTAAATTTGTTCCATGGTTTATGCAGAAATAGAGTCCCTCGTGTGCACACGTACACCCACAAAAGCAATACTGCATTGCTGTTATAGAAGTCAATAGCCTACCTTGTTTTCTGTTCCTTATGGGGCTCACTTCATTCTTGAAGTTACTTTAATACCTCATTTTTATTAATGAGTATAAAATCAATTTATCTAATAGTGATGTCCAAGCCTCAAATGAATTACTGTGTAAGACATATTCATACCTTCAGCAGAAAATTCCTTAAAGCTAATAGGAATGCTATTCAATTTGACCTTTTTGTTAAAGTCAGTTAAATATTGAACCTTATTTTGTGTGTCTGGATTACATTTGATTTAATAAATCTAAATGGAGTAGAGACCTTTTCACTGCTTCTCAGCAATATTTCTCCATCTAAGTAGAGCATGAGCTTAGTGAGCTGGGCCCAACTCTGCTCAGCAGCCTGGACCTGCAAGGTGCCAGATACCTCACAGGGGAGGTCCAGATCACTTGGAGCCATGAAACGCTACCCATCCACTTGATTAACAAATTGGTACTCACCAGCTTGATTTTACGGGACTTGCTTTGCAAAGTCTCTGAATATGTGACTCTTACTAACAAGAAAGTCTGAAATCCAATCTGCAAAGGATTTTGTAGGAGGAACTGACACCGGCTCAAGTGCTGCACTCGTGTGTGCTCAGAGGCTTCCTGGTTGCCTCTTTTGTGCTTAGTACACTTCTGTTAGAGGACTGGAGTTCTTCATTTCTGGGTTGTAATGCATTATCACGCTCTTTAATAGATTTGAATTTTTTTGGTTTTGTGGCAAACAGCAAAAAACCCTGATGCCTTTTAATGGCTTTCTCTGCTATGATTTCCACCCTAAATTCTTCCAAGTACATAAACTTGGTAGGTTCTTTATATCTATCTTAACATAGCCTTAGTGTTAATTTTTACTGACTTTTTTATTGACATTTTTATTTTATTTTATTATTGGAATTTTCTCATTCTAATCTCATTATAATATCAATACACAACCTCATCCCCAAAGTTACCTGCCTCCAAGGAAGGACCACTCCTCACTGAGCATGCTCTCTAGATTTTCGATTGTAATGAAATAATAAAGAACACTACTTTGAGCAGAGAATGGTTGATAGAATGGTTGAAGATTAGGTAGAATGGTTGATAGAATGGTTGAAGATTAGGTAGAAGTGGACATATAAATAACAGATAACAGCTTTTTGTTCGGAGGAAACATTGATTTTATAAAACTGCCTTTTTAGCATTGGAATAACAAGCCAATAGGTAAAATTCAGAAGATTTTTCTCTTGGAATCTTTTCAATTTGATAATGCAAAAAAATAAGGTAAGTGCCAAAATACTTTCATATGTCATGCATAGTTTTTAAATATTTAAATTGAAGGAAAGTAATTAATTAAATAGAACCATACACAATGCATTAATGAATGCATTTTCATTAGAATTGTCATGTTCTGAAGAAATTCTTCCTTTTCATAAAAAAAGCACTTTGCTTTGGCAAATTGTTGCATCAAAATCTTTCTAGCCAGCTCCATCTGTATGGTTTACAGATGGGAAGTCATACATTCATCCACTGAGTTGGAGACATCACCTCATTAAGAAATTTCTCTGAGTTTCTCTGAGCGCTTTTTTCTATAAGAGCCTGCATCAAGCATCAAGCATTTTTACATCAAGCTCTATTAGAGTGTTGGCCTAAAGAGCCTTGCAGGAGACTCTGGAGAACAAAATGAATTACAAGAAGACAGTGGCTTTCTCTTTATCCTCGAAACGGTATGTGTGCCCAAACTCAAGGATCGATCCAATATCACACACTCCTGACTCGTCTGAAGATTTAGAAGAATCGTTGCCAAAGGAAATAAACATTAAGGCTCCAAAGACTGAAACAAATCTGTGGTGCGATGTACATCAGCAAACCATTAAGCAAAATAACGGGATGTTTTTCAGTGCCATAAATATAAGATTATGCTAATTTTATCTCTATGTTGCTAGAAACTAGTAGTACATAGTGTATGGAATGTAAATATTGCTCTAAAATTGTAACTCACCACTTATTCTTAGCTTATAGCTAAAACTAAAGCTTCCAAATCTTAGAAAACTACCTAGATTTGAAGCTTTTCCAAGGTCCTCGGGTTTAGGGAAAAGAATTCTTCTGCTTTAGGAAGAAATAAGTTAAAGTTATAATTTTAGGGCTAAGCGTCCAATACTTTCAAAGAGTTCAGACAGACATCTCGCCCTGCTGCCTTTTGAGAAGAGAGATAAGTCAAGCCTGGTGAGGTCAATTTCTGCAGTATTATTCTATAAGTCAAAAACAGGGAGCTAATATTCTAGTTCCGGCAGTAATTACGTCACTTTGAAAATATAATTCCTCCTAGTAAATTTTTCAAAGGTTTCACGGCTGGTTTTCACGTGAACTAATGATTCTATAGGAAAAGTGCTTGGAAATCCAGGAAGTCAAGCCCAAAGATGACCAAAGGTGAACACCAAACTATAGGCTTGCATAAAATTGGTTAAGATCTTGTCTTTTGTCTGTTTTGTGCCTCAGTTTATCTGTGTTAACTCAGTAGAAAAAAAAAAAAAAGCTTTTAATCAGTTGGCTATTCTGAACTGTAACTGAAGTGCACTGGACCTATGCCATTCATACATATGTATAATTACATATACACTCTTCTTGTATGTCATAACCAGTATGGAATATTTATGAGACGAGACAGAATGATTATCAATTTCTTATGTCTGGTACCATTTCTTCTACTATTTACAAACACCAGGTTTGTTTTTACAGAGCTTATGTTTATAATATAGGAATGAAATGGGAAATAACCATGAAGGGTCATCAAAGACTCCAAAGATTTACTGCAGGTAGTCCTCCAGTCAGAACTACTTTGTGAGCCATTCAATATATACATATATATATATATTCACAAGTAGGTTACTCCTACAGCATTTGTTGGTTTTCCCTGTTTTTAAATTAGAAGAATAAATTCTCTGTCACACAAGGGCTTTCCTGTAGCAGCACGCAGCTTGGCTAGCTTGCTACTCTCTCAAGGATTCAGGATGCCAAGAGCCAGGAAGAGACTGCACTTCCAGAGGTTTCTATGGAAAATGAACAGAGCTTCCATCCTCTGTCCCTGAAAAAATAATTCCAGAGTGTTCTTCACCCAGGCATAAGAGCTGTGCTGGCTGTTGAGAAGTAACAGGCTTTTCAAGCAGTTGCTACCACTATGAGCAGTAATAGTGCACACAGCTACCTTCAGAACAACAACTGAGACCACAACTCACTCTGGACAGACAAGGAGGCAGAAGCTTTTCTGTATTTGCAACCTTGAGCACCTGAGCACAATTAGTAATAACCTAACCTTAAATGTGATTTCAGTAATTCTAAAGAAGCAGCAAATTACACCATGAAACTCCTGCTTTGCACCTACACCTGCCTTAGGAAAGTAATTTTATTGCCCTAGCTGTATTTACGGTAAGCAAAACCTGCAACTCCCAGCCATACACCAACTGCTTGACATAATCTCAGGAGTTACTTTGTTGTGGCATATTTTTTGATATTTCCTACTGACTTATTTCAGTGCTCTTTATTTTGCTGGTAGATTTTCCAGGTAGTAGTGGAGATCACATATGCAGAAACTAACAGCTTCTACTTTCTTTTATGGGGTGCCAAATGCTAAGGATGAGTGCTGCAAACAGATAAACCAATAAAGCAAACAACAACAGGCGTGCTCAAGGAGGCTTGCCACCTTTCCTTGGACACTCCTGCACTGCCAAGTCCTCTTTCGTGTGTTCCCCAACCCTGCCTCTTTACCTCTCCATCTGAGAGCCAAAGGGCCGTGTAACAAAGCCCTAAAACTTCACAGCTCTTTTCCAGTAATGCAGGTTTAGAGATAGGATTCCCCAGGAGAAAAAAAAAAAAAAAAAAAAAAAAAATTCAGTCATAATGTCATATTTACAGTCATATTTAGCAACCTTGTTGTTTTTTTCTTTTTCCTTCCTGCTAACAGTTCACTTTAATGGACACAATGCACAGATTGGAATGTACAGATAAGAGGAATGGCTGTTTTAGGAGAAAAAAAAATGTCTACTACCATTCCGCCATTCCATGAAAATCTAGGATAGAAAAGGACCAGGTGGCAATTTATATTTCTATCAGAGGAAAATGCACGATTCAACTTTGCTTGGAAATTCTGCTTGCAACAAAGCTATTCCGCCTAAGTAACTGGAAACGAGAAGTAAGTGAAATTTGAACTCTCCCTTCCTGTAGGAACTCCTGGCAGTCTAATATTTATTTTTGGCGCAGCTTTGAAAATGGGCTGCAACGACTTAGAGCACGTTTCATCTATATAAAAGAGTGTCAAGCGAGGTGTTATTTCTGGGAGTTGTAGGTCCCCTTTCCATTTTTAATTTCTGGCCACGCTATAGCTGTCAAAAAAAAAAAAAAAAAAAATCAAAGGAAAAAATCCTCTAGGATATGGACAGTCAAGGTAAAAGTAAAATTAACTCACTGTCTATTCAATAAAATCTACAGGAATAACTCATAATGATTTTCCCAAGAGAAAGCTCCAGCAGGAAGTTTTCTACTTTCTACTTCTTGAAAAGTATACTTTGGAGGAAAAAATAATTATCTATCTGCCTGGAAATTCTCAACAAGACAGAATACAACCTCAGATGGTTATTATGTGAATTAGAAAACGTTTAATAATAAACACATAAGTATGCATATTTTATTTTTAAAATACATATGTCTAATACATGTATATAATCTCTTGGGTTTGATGGGCACTTGGAACTGAGTTTCTCAGAAAAACATGTTTCAACAAAAGTATTAAGACTTTTTTCACATTCCTTAATGAGTCAGAATCCTCAAGTGTATTTTCAAGTGCTATTCACTGCAAGTGAGTTGTGGCAAGATCTAAAAAACATAGATATAAGCAGAGAGAGAAAATGGATATTGACTCATTCCCAAGGGAAACCGCATTACCTCTCAGTCTTTACCATATTTGTGCAGGCATCGTGGCCAATGCTGCACACTATGAAACAGTTTTCCAGTAGCACCTTTTAGAAAACTTGCTGTTTTCAAAGCCATCCTCCCGCTGGTGCTGATGAGAAAAATTTCTCATGCAAAAGTACCTATGCAATTGCCTATGGTAAATAGGTCTAAAAAAAGTCTATAGACAAACCAGGTGTAAAAAAGAGTCTATAGTATATGTCTCTTCACTAAAAGAGTTCACTTGCAAATAGGAGATTAAAATTACGATTCGGAATATATTTTAAAAGAGAGTGGAATAAAATATGAAAAAGTTATAAACATCTTCCTTCACAGAAAATTATTTTTATAATATAATTCTACTTCAATGTCATATTCATTTGAAATATTGACTAATTGTTCAGATTAATCTGGTAGTGCATAATATTAAATCTGAAGTTTGGAGAAGTTACAGTAAATAAACTACTTTGGAGAGAAGCCTTTATCTTTTGATGCCTGTCCTCTAATTCTAAATTAATCCTGTTTTGGTAGTTGTTTTTAACAGGTGAACTGAAAGCTTCACAAGGGAGGATAGATTTCAGGCTTAAGGTTTTATAACGGATTCTTCAACAGCTGACATCCTTAACACTATAAGCCTTCTTGGGAGCTACATGCCTCTCACTCCTTCAGCAATAACAATGTTATCTGTTTCCCCCAAGGGAGAAAGCCCTCTCAAGGTTCTGAACTGAAATTTCGCCCTATAAATGAAGCGACAATAAAAATTAGATGATTTAAAGATTTTTTTTTTTTTTTTTCCATACCAGCATGCTTTTATGCTCTGGTTTACATTACTTTACCTTTAAATTTGTCATGACACTCAGCTTGATGTGTACTGCTGTGATGCCTCATACTGAAAAGACTGAGGGCAAAACAATGCAGTGGTGGTACTGCAGTTTAAAAGACTGTTTTGTACCAGCCAGCTCGAGTCTGCACAAGACACAAACTAATTGAACATCAAAGAAAGACAGAACAGTTAGAGGAATGAGATTCCTTGAGTTATAAAGAGAGAGTGAAGAAACATACTGTTTATGCTAAGCGGCAAGTGCAGGAGAACCATCTAAAATGCTGAAAGGAATCAAAGGATTTTGGATCTCCAGCCAAAATCTGCGAGATGCTATTTCTCCCCTGGGCCACCTCTAGTTATATCATTCCAAGGAGCAGAGCACAAGAGTGCCAGGAATAATGCATAGGCATAAGAGTCTCAGGAATAAATCACAGGCTGGGCATACCCAGTATAGGTAAAGAAATCATGGCCTAGATCCAAGCAGAGAGGATTATTTGCAGTGTCAAAAGAAGGACACACAATTTTATACGAACAGAAGGGAAGATTTCTTGCCTCCATGAACTCTCAGCATCTAGGATATGGCTGAAGCTCTGATGGAAGTTCTTAAAATGCTGAAGGCAAGAGGGGACAAACTGAGAAAAAGAAGAATGGCAAGGAAGAAACTTGTGTTAGCAAGGTGAGGAGATAAGCGGGTGCCACAAGTTATATACCTGTGCACAGATTTTATGAATTGATGAAAAGGTAAAGGTTTTTAAATGAATACAAATGAAGACCTTATTTGGCAGCTAAATGTCTCATGATGTAGGGATTCTGTCCTAGAGAAATGAAAGACTTTTGTTATTATAGACCATGAAAACACATTTACTTTTCTGGATCAAATGTTGTGTGTATCAGAGATAACTGTAACAGAAAAAGCCTCACTTCACAATGCTCACATCCGAAATTCAATAAAAATGTGATTACAGGTTTTAAAGTTCTCATCTTCTGAAGTCTCTAACCTTCAATAAAAATCAAAAAGGTTTACAACCTTTCTTTTTGACACACAAATCACATTTTTGTGTCTTTCTATGCTTGTCGGCTCTTGCTGGTTCCATTTCCAACAACAACAAAACCAAAAGCTTTTCTTCCTTTTTTGGGGGGAGGTAATTATGGTTTGCTCGCATTCATATATAAAAGTACTAGTAACAGTAACTTGAGGAACTGTTCCCAGCAATGCTGAGTTACTGCTCATGGATTCTCTCCAGCACAGACATTTCCACTGCTTTAGAAAGCTACAAATGCAGCCTGTGCAAGGGGCTGGCTGGCCTGAAAAGAGCAACTCTGCTGAAATAGCAGCCCAGCAGTGATGACAGTGAGGACTGCAGCACCTCCACACCAGAAGAAGGGACCCTCGGGCTCTTTTATTATAGACCATGTCTACTGATGAAGACCAGTCCTCAGCCAGCCTTTAATTCCATACGCACGCAGAACAGATTTCTATTCTGAGCCTGTCCCTCAATGGGGCAAAGAACAAAGCTACTGGACTAAAGTTCAGGAAAGAAATAAGAAATTATATAAAGCTGTTTGATGGGTGGAAGTGGGGAGTTACTGAAAACTTGTCTTTTGATTTCCAGGAGAGAGAGGGTAGCAAAAGCAAGACCAAATTACTGTTTCTCTTGCTTAGGCGAGGTACGGGAGCAGGCAACAGAGAGTGTCACGCTGCTCCTGCCGTGGGGGCCACGTGTCTCCGCAGCCGCCAGGCAGGAGGCTCTGCCTTCGCACTCGGAAAGGGCTGAAATTGCGATGTTTGCACCAGCTCAGTCAGACGACAGCCCGTGTGTCACCACGGAGCTCGGGCAAAGCGGCTCCCTTGTAATATCTCCTATGAGTATGGAGAACCCAGAAAGAAAGTGGATTCCCAATTTACTCCCGCAGAACCCACATATGACAAAAAGGGATCTCATGTGTGGAAATGCGCTTTCCCTGAGTTATACTCCAATTAGTCTGCCAAGACAAAGATTTACGCCATGAAGCAATCCTAATGATTAGTTCCTGGGTTTGCCTTTGGAGAACATCATTATTCAAAAGACCCTTGTAAATTCAGTGAAGGAAAAAATGCTCTAGTCAAGTAAAAAAAAAAAATCAATAAAAGTAGCTAAAAGGAAATACAGAAACTGCAGATGTATTGATCCTGTTTCACATGGTATACAACTTTAAACTAAAGGAAACCAATATTGAAGAAAATTACTAAGAGACATCATTTGAACTACTGCATTAAAAAGAACTTAATGAATTACGGTATTCTGTTGTAAATGACATTTCAATACAATTATTGCTAACTACAATGAGCAATACAAATATTTGATGAGTTCATACTGACTTAAATAAAACAAGCAGTTTGCTTACAGGTATTACCTCTAACTGGTCGTAGTACATTTGTTTCTAAGTACTACAAAGCTAAATTTAGAAATTAAAAAGGAAATGTTTGGGGTTTCAAGGTAAGATCTCCATTGTATTTCCTATGTGAGCAATATCCATGCAGGAAATAGGTAATTGTAGCAATGACTCATTCTAAGCAAAACATTTTCTTCCTTAAAAAATTACTGTAAATAAGACACTCCCTATCTATAGATAAAATCCTCAGTCTCAGGTAATTTCTTTACTGCCTCACTACTTGCTGCTTTTTTTTTTTTTTTCTGCATTATTGTAAGTGTGAGATTACACTCTAGAATCTTCATAGTAATAAATAACATTAACAAGAACACTAACTTGTAGCTTTCACAAATCATTTCTTCTCAGAGTATACAAACTAAAAATCACAAAAATATCTGCAAGTCCATTTTTACCTTGGAGGCTGCACACCAAGCGTTTATATAAATCCTTACAAGGATTTTCTTCACTGCAGAAAGACATTTTTTCATTTGTGACAATCTTTGTTGTCGGTTTGGTTAAAGACTTTGATCTAGACACCCTTGACACGTCTTCTTCATAACGTAAAAATGGATCTGTTCTACTGAAATGCCAGGCTTCTTTTATCCTAGTGTATAAACAAACCACTGGCCTAATTGGAAATATCCTTTCAAAAGAACATTAGAGATACAAAACCCCTGCAGGAATCAATTATAAGAGCAAGTTATTTACAAACAGAAGAAAAATAAACACTAAAAGCCCCCACAGCAAGCAAATATTGATGATTTTAAAATAGCAGAAGTTGCTGTGGGTAACAGTTAGAAGAAAATATTCAAGACTGTTAAATTTCTAATATTTTCTATGAAAGAAGGATCTTTAAGAACTTATATATATGTATATATATGTGTGTGTGTGTGTGTGTGTGTGTGTGTGTGTGTGTGTTTCTTTGGG
>JAYECN010777982.1:0-44555 GCA_035222435.1 Microcambeva ribeirae | reverse complement strand
GAGCCGCCCCGGGGGCTGCAGGCCTCTCGTCGTGCGCGAAGGAGTTATTAAAACAAGGGGTAAAATGAAAAATCAGCATGTGCCTCTCTGATAAGGGTAATAAACAGGGCGTTTATTATGTCGATCTTTATTCCTGGTATACGTGTTTCTTTGCGTTATTAATTTAAAAACCACTGCACACTTCTAATGACTAAAGTTCGGCTTGAAAATTTTCTGCTTATGGATTGGACCTGAATTCTCTCCTTTGCCAGGCGTGCCAGCTTTGCATTTACGTTTTCTATGCCTTTATGTTCCTTCCAAAAAGGAAGAAGAGAAAGCAAAAACAGGAGAAACAGTGATAGTGAAAGTCCTGTCAAATACCCAATGTGAACAAAAGCAACACAGGAGGTTGTGTTGTGTTTCGACTTCTTCTTCTTTTTTTTTTTTTTTTCCCTTAATTCTGATGTCTTGTAGTAAATTGCCCCTTATAATAGTAAGACGACTTGTGACATACTGCTTACCGAGAGCTGAATCTGTCCATTTAAGCTGAGTGAAAGGAGGCTTTTCCTTTTTTACTTACTGTGTTACTTCTAATTTTAGTCATCTGCTTAAAGGAAAAACAACAACAACAAAAAAAGTAATAGTCCCTTACAGTTGGTCTGAAACTTTGCAAGGAAGCTGTAAGGTAAATATTCTTCATGGGCCTGATTCAGGGTGGAGGAGGACGTTCTCGATTGACTTTACTTGTACTCCCGAGAATTAGGCCATAGGGAGCTGCCGGCTATTTTCTCACAGAAGTCCTGAGGCTGTAACGTACTGCTTAAGTTTCTTGATGCCAATTAAACTGTATTTTTAAATGTTTTCATTAGGTTCATTCCAGCCAACGAATGAAATGATGCTGAAGTTTTATAGTTTTTATAAGCAAGCAACCCAAGGACCCTGTAACATTCCAAGACCTGGATTTTGGGATCCGATTGGTAGATATAAATGGTAATTTTTTATAAACTCTGGATTTTTTGTTCGGTATTTCTTTAAATGCTTTTAGTGGAGACATTTAGAAGAATAGCACTTGAAGGAAGAGTTTAGTCAGTTTATTCTGTCTAAATAAGAATGTTCCAGTCCTCTGAAGCTTCAGTTTGTTTCTTTCTTGTGTTCCACCTCTCCAGCTTAGGTCATTTATGACTTCTCAGAGCTGCAGGTAAAAGGATTCCTTCATGTTCTGCAAATGAGCAGGTTCTTCTTAGGCAAACCCATCATATTATCTCTGCATGTTTACCCCACACTGTAGCAGTATAGGTGCTCTGTGGAATATATGATATGGATAAGTGTCTGTCCAGAATTCTGTGTTTTCTGGTTTTGGTATATGATGTGACGCTGAAGAAAATAGGTGCTTCTTGCAGATACATGATGGCTTTCAACCTCTCAGGCCAAGGTCTGGTTTGTGTGTCTTTCTGATCTGTCTGCTCAGTGGCAGGACGTCACAGTGTTATTGCTTTGCTCATGCTGGGAAAACTTACGTTTCATGTAATTGCTAAGCTCTGTTTGAAAAGCCATGTCAACTCTCTCCTTTTTTTTTATATACAATTATAATTTGTCTTAAGTAGTAAGTATTATCGCTGTCCGTGTGTCAGAGTCTTTTAGGATTTGTGTAGTAAGTCTTTAGACTTCATTTCTTCCTGATTTGTGAAGCTGAGGGAGAAAGGAGTGTGTTTGCAGAGGCCTGTGGCTATAATCTTCCACTCACCTGGTTGCTTGTAGCTGAAATGTGAGCCACCAGCCTTGGAGTTTTGCTTCAAAAAGGTGAGACAAACAGCGTGGTGAGGGGAAGGGACAGTGTTAAATCAAATGCAAGACTGAGTAAAGAAGTATTTTCTTCCAGCCCTTTTTTCTGACAGCTTCCTTCTGTGATGTTAGATGATTTGTTTATAATTTCAGGCTTTCAGAAATGGAGAGGGGGAGATTTTTAGGTTATCATTAGTTATTTTGTTATTCAGTGTGATTTGAGGAAGTGCTAAACTCAGACATACATCTTTCTGGTAAGCTGTTCTAAAACACTGACAACTACTTGTATGTTTTAGCTGAAATATTTGGGCTTGCTTTTTCTTCAATAGGTCATCTTAAAAGAAAAAAATAAAATTGCCCAGATAAAAAGGGAAACGTATACCTTTCATAAGGCCTTGGCTTTTTAATATTTTATTGAGAACTAACTAGATCATAGCTGATTGATGAGAAACTGTTCAGTACTCAGGCTATTTAGTTTGTTGCTGTTTTGTTGATATCCTATTGTTTGATTATTCTAACAAATTATATGTTTGGACTTTGCAAACAGTCCTTGCATTTTATTTATATCAGAGAAACTTCGGCATTATATAACTGACCTATTTAAGACCAAGCTGAAAATAATTCAAGTAGGCCTTGCAAATTTTGAAAGTATATGTGGTTTTCTTTCCTAGGGATGCTTGGAGTGCCTTGGGAGACATGTCCAAAGAAGAAGCCATGATAGCGTATGTTGAAGAAATGAAAAAGGTAGGTTTATTAATGAGTGGAAGGCATCTTCTAGAATTAATGTCCCAGAAATAAATGAATGACTATGAAGAGGTTTTCTCTGACACATACCGAACCTCTAAGTCAGTTCTTAATCCCTATGTGAACTTATTCAAAATCAGTATTATGCTGACATGTCTGTTGGAGAGGAAAATCCTTTATTTCCCTCCAAAGCTGTTGAATTTGGATTGTTTTGAGAGAAACACGAGAGCTCTGGGAGACTAGGTGGCATGTAGCTAAAAAGACAGAGCTAAAGAAAGTATGGTATTGAAATCAAGGTAAAAGGCTATAGTGAAACAACAAAATAAAAGCTGAATTTGCTGCAGATTCTTCTGTTTTTGAAGTTGAGACAGGTAAGAGATACTTATCCTGGGGGGGGAGGGAGAAAAATGCTCCAGAAATACTTTCTGAACGCTTGCATGGCTGGAGAGATGAGTATAATTAAGTATGTAAATCTAATTGTCTTTGAATTTTCAAAAAGAGCCCTTCAGCTTGAGTCTTCCGCACATGTCATGAAAATATTCCATGTATAGTCAGATATGTAGGACAGTGTAATTTGTTTTTTGGTCTTTCTTTTTGTGAATACACATCTAACTTGTAAATATTCTTAGCCATTAGGCTAAGCATGAATTAAAGAGTTAACTAAAACAAACATTCAGAGTTAAGGTTTCTTGTTTTTCATTAACCAACTCATTTCACTACTGCAGTCCTTTTACTGCAGGTCTTCTAAGTGGCCTTGCCAGTTTAAAGGTTATTTACTGTCAATCCAGGTTTTAAAAAAATATAACTGTGATGTATTATGAGGTTAGCACCAAGGAGTGAAAATATCAGCTTCACTCTGAATAGACTTACTTTTCTCCTAGGTTGGTATGTTAACGTGCTTACAGGTTTACTAGAACGCTTAATTCTTGTATTGATTTGTGTGTTTTTACTAGGTAAGAAGCTGAGATTTGACCAGTGTTTCCTCTCCCTTGCCTCCCCCCTTCATAATTTTGGTGGACTTAATGTATCCTGGTGTTACTAGCTGCTTTAAAAATGGGAAAAACAAAAAAGACTTGAGAACACAGGAGGCCGAATTCTGTTCATTTCCATTGGGTCAAAAGTCCCACCAAACTGTAATAATTTCTCTTGAGTGGGGCATGAAAAGACATTGTTCTTTATTTTATAACCTCATTTTACAAAATGGATTGATATTTCAGTAGAGTAGCTTATTCTGCTCAGTGCGTGAGTGTGTTCTATCACAGACACAAATGTGTGGAGTTCTAAAGGAAATGAACAGGTCTCCTATGATGAACCTGCTTGACCCTACTGAAACACAAATATTCTGCCTCTTTACCCATCTTATGTGTGGGGGCTAGAGAGCAAATGACATCTGGCCTCACTCAGCTTTAAAACTGGGATCTTTTCACCCTGCATGCTACTGCTTCCGTCCTCACCTTTGAAATGCTAGCTTCAGCTTTCCCAACCCAGCTGATTCTGTTTGAAATGTCAGTGGAAAAGCATTTCAAACGCACCCATTGGGCTGTTATATCAACACACATTGCACTAATCTTTGTGGTGTTGCTATGGGTGTTCTCCTGTTGCTGTGTAAGGACTGTATAGGTACCCATTTGGAAAATCCACTTATAGATTCATGTCACAGAATTGTATTTAGTGACATATAAGGCTGCTGTATTTCCATTTTTTTTTTTTTTTCTAGGATGTGTTCATGGCACTTACATATTGTGTCTTGTTTTGTCATATTTACCCCTCAAATGATAGTCCTGAAAATTGTGACTATTGAGGAAAATGTATCTGGGTGAGAGTTTGATATGCTGGTAGGTGATGAGCAAACACATCTTAAAGCTGGCTAGGATGAGTCTGAGTTTTTGTTTAGGGTAAATTTCTCTACAAAATGGCATTTCTGTAATTTTATGTTACAATACTATTTAAATTATTTACATTTTGGCTGTATTATTTTGTCTTATATTAGAATTGGATTACAAAATATTGATACATTAGCATAAGAAACATCTATGATGTCTCTAATTTAAAGCAAACATCATACATGAGCTGTCTGGCATCTGAAGAAAATGGTAATTCTGGATGCATCATAACATTTTACATTTATAAATTTTAAAATTGCACATTATGCACAGTGACTATATGAGTAAGCAGTTGGCTTTTTGTTTTCTTGGGGTCTTTGCTTTTTATTCTGCTCATCAAAGTACTTTCAGTTACAAAACTCTTAACATACATATTCTATTAGAGTAAGATTTTTACAGTGTCCTATATAGGTGTAAATATGAGTGTGTTGGAATAGAAGAGAATGCTTTTGTTATTTCAGTGCTACTGAAGATGTTTTGGGAAAAGCTAAAACATTTCTGGCTAATTACCAACTCCATAGGAATTCTCTATTTCCCTCTAACAGATACAGACTGAATTGTTTCTAGGCATGCACTAAATGGATCAGAGAAGCCTGCAGTTTGATGCAAGCCTTGCTCCTTGGCATCTTTGGGTTGCAAGCGTCGCCTTGCTTATCTGCTAACCAGCCTGGTCCTTCTGCTGTGTGTTGAAATGCTCAAGCTCTTGCTCCTGCTTCTTAGGGACCTGCTTAGTGCTTTCATTTGAGCAAGGTGCTTTGTAGTTCTTTCTCCCTCCTGTTACTTTTTCCTGGAGCTCTTCTTGAGCAGGAGGGAATGTTAGTTTGCTGCTACCTGAACCTTTTCTTACTGTTACTGCCCCTGTGAAAGAGGTAGAGAGGGCATCAGTTGAAGGAGGAACAAGGCTTTCTGTTGAAAGGACTTACGTTATTGTCCCATTCATTTTTTTTAAGAACTTAATATTGCTTAAAAAGTTCTCTCTTTTGTTTAATATATTTTAGATGTAAGATCTATCGTGATTGTTCCTACCAGATGATTGAGTATATTGGTTTGGTAAATTAATTTTTTTCTTAGTCAAAAGAGCCCTAAATCATTTGAAGAGCAGAACTTGGCTCTAGTGTGCTCTTCTAAGGATGTCTTTGCACTGTCCTTATTTTGCTCTACCCTTTGTGTGATCTGTTGCTTCGATCCTATTACTAATTTTACATTTTACCTGCTGTGTGCATTATGCTGTAACTCGGAGCTGCGGAGTTAGATGGGCTCACAGGAGCAGTTCTTGAGCAGGTCCTTTTATGCCATTTAAGGTGGTAAGGTTTGACAGAAGAATCTGACAAAAGTCTTTCAGTTTCACGTTATCCATGGGAGGGGCTGTCTAAAAAGGAATTCCTTCAGATCAGAGCAACTTATCAAACTTTGAATTGTTTCAATTGAAAAATGGTGAAATAATGGATACAAAGGTCTATTTAATGGAGGCAAATGCATGAGCAATCCTCTCTCTCTCTCTCTCTCAAAAAAAGGGGGGTGGAAATTAAGTAGTTACTACAGCTAGTGAAGGTTCTTATTGGGTAAATATGGCTTGCATATGTTGTTTTCATAAAGCTTCAGAATAATGTGTTAAGAGACTGAGTGAAATATTACTAAGTCTTACAGTGATGAGAAATTTGTGAATTTGGTTGAGTGAATGAATCACTGAAATGCTGTTTCATGAGATGCTTCATATTTTGGACTTGTGCAGATACTTGAGAGTATGCCAATGACGGACAAAGTTGAAGAATTACTACAAGTAATAGGCCCGTTCTATGAAATAGTAGAAGATAAAAAGAAAAGAGGATCTGACCTAACCTCAGGTTCGGACAAATAACTTCCTTTGTACTACTAATAATCACAACTCCAGATTTTGGGGGGCTTGTTTTCTATAAATGATTTAAAGCTAAACAGTGCATCTTTCTATTTATTCCTTACCCTACGGCAGTTCGAATGGAGAAAGTCTCTAAATACTTGGAAGGTAGGAATAATGAATTAAATGTAAGTCCATCTTTTCCATCGTTTAGGTGCTGTAGTAACTTATGCTTATGCTTGTGACTTCTGGGCTTGCCACCTAATTAGGCTCGTCTTTCTTTTGTGGGGTGGGCAGAGAGGGAGAGGGAGTGCAAATCAAAGTTACTGCCAGAAAGCTCTAATTACATGTTTAGTCATGTTAAAGTACATGTTTTCTGAACTGCTGTAAGTAAAAAATTGGAAGGGGGGGGATGACACTTAACCCCTCAGTCTCTGCTTCTCTTTTATTTAAAGGAGAAACTGTTTCCAAACTGCCTTGCCGCACTCTGATGTAGCTGCTATTGTCAAACTGCAGGTTGATGCTGGTAATCCAGTCAGCCATCTGATCTGAATTAGGGAAAAAAAAAATCACTCCAGAAATCATAAAACTGCTTTAAAATATATTTTCTCTAATACATGCAGAGTAATAAATTGGTTTTGTGAAAATTTCAACCCTAACCTGTCCAGGGCTCAAGTTCAAGAAGGGAGTGTCCATGTTTTTAAAATCTCTGACAAGTGGCAAACCTAGTGGTGTCACAGCTGCATAAAGATGTGTGCGATGATTTTTATTTAGCAATACCATTGTGAAAGTGCTTTGATAATTACAGTTAGTATGTTACAGGTAATGGGTGTGTAAGGTTATAATGTAAGCTTTATAGCTGTTCAGATCTGACGTCTAGAGATAGCAAAGTGCAAGGAGCTAAAACCTTTAACAGCTTTAGAAACTGGACCATTGCACAAATTAATTGGCTTAGTATGGGTTTAAGAAGTAGCAATCAGATGGTTAAGATGACTTGTGTATGTGGCTTTTTTCTTTGCCCATCTTAAACATACTTTTGATTTCAGTTTTGACATGCAATTTCAGAGGGATATAGAAAGTTTCCCACTGTGTGCGAGGAAAGATGATGGCTGAAGTTTTTCAATGGCCTTTTTGAAAGCATCATGACTTTTTTTTTTTTCTTTCAACTAAAATTGTGTATGTTTCATGTCTGAGATTTAATGAGCTTGCTGAAAGTGGGACTGACAGACAAGATCATAAAAGTATCCATAGATTCAGGTCAGCGATCTGTGTAATAAGGATTTACTTTTCCGTGGTGTCTACGGCACAGTGCCAAAAGCTGTTTCCAAAAAAGTGACTACCTAGACAAACAGAACCACAGGAGTTAGAAAAGACAAGTATCCTGAAGCTATTATTGAAACAGGTATATTTTAAAGAGAGCCTAAATGTAAGGAAGTGCAAATAAAAACTTTTTCTTAGTTTTAATGTAGCAAATCTCAGTTTCATACTAGGTCAGTGTTACTGCAGATCTGGTGATGTGTTGTCCTGCATGCACTTTGTAGCTGCAACATCTAACTGTGCCACAGTGAGTTTTGGTAGAATCATCACAGAATCCCATTGTGGTTATATGTTAAAACCTTATTGTTGGTTTTAAGATTTTGAAACTCTTTCTTCAATTGTCTTACCACATTCCCTGAATAAAAGTGAAGCTGAATGAGCTAGTGTTTATTGTACAGGTCTTCTATGATCTTAAAATACTTCCAAGAAGTGTGGAAGCATGGTTACCCTCAGTTTTCCAGATACACCCTAAGGAATATAACTAATTTGCTCAAAATAACGCAGCTCTGTTTGAGATAGTGTAGACATTGGTGACAATACTCTAAAAATCAACATATGCTTATTTCTTCATTGTGTTAGTGCATCCATTTTATTACCTGTGCTGCCCCCACCCCAACGCTCAGTAGCTGCTTTTATGGAATAAAATTGGGCCCCTTCTCCTGAGTGTCCTACTTTCATATTGTACTCTGCTGTCTTCTGGCCTATGCTGTTTTGAGTTCACCTTCCATTCTTCTACCGTTGGACTTTTATCTGTATGAAGATCGTTACTTGATTAAGAGTTATATTCAGCTTCCTTGAAAGTAGATCAACAGCATCATTGAATTAGTTAAGAGGCTGTCCAGAAGATTAGCGTACATTGGCTGTGAATGATGGGGCATCTCTATTTGATTTGGTCTCTCAGCAAAGAAAACACAGCATTTTAAAAATGGTATTTCTGTTCCTTCCACTTTGTTGAAAATGCTAAATGTGGACCACTGCACTACTTGAGTCAATAGAGCTTGTGGCTCACCTTGATGAGGAGCACTGAAGTCTGACACGGCAGCATTAAAATCATGGATAACATCCACTGATGGACAGCTAGGACAAACTTCTGGTGTGGTCTGTGGGTGACAGTCTCCAGACTTGGCGTGCTGTGCCTTATTTCTGGGAAAGCAGAATACTAGTCTGAACTGGTAATGAAAGAAAAATGGAGAATTCTCTCTGGTAGGCTGAGCAAATCTGAAGTACTTCAAAAGTGCATAACCTGGATGGTGGTGTGCGAGTTCAGACTGCAGCTCTCTGTGAGAAGCCCAAGTTCTCAGGAAAGTTCAGTTAGTCTGTTTTGACAGGTGTAAAGTACTTCTTTACAGGGAAAACATTACTGACACACTATTCTCAGGTACCTAAAATACTAGAGATCAAGAAGAGAAACTGGGCACTTGGTAGTCTCAAGGTTGCAGAAGAGAGTGGATAATGGAGCAGCAGAACCTTTTTGTTTGCAGGGGCCGGAGGAGTAGGGAGAGAAAGGTTGGGTGAGAGGATAACAGGTCTCTCTGCCTAGTTGGAATATTGCTGCTTAGAAGGGCAACCTTTTAACTTTTTGCACTATGCTAAAGGAACCAAGAAGCTTCAAAACCCAGTTGCTCTGTGAATTAGAAACTTTCCTGTTTAAGCTTTAGAAGACTTAATTTCTTGTTTTTTTTTATTATACATGAAGAAACTGAAGGTGGGCTAGAACTGGCACAACTCAGTGACCTGATACTGGGTGAAAAAATCCACAGTTCCAAAGCCAGCTCCTCTTCCTCGTAGTTTCCATGAGAATGTTTGTGCATGTTGTCTTTATCCCCAGTGTGAATAAACCAGGAGGAGGAGGGCTACATGACCACCTAACACTAAAGCACTTCAAAGACTAAACGAGGTATCCAGGAACTGTCCATGCGTTCTTCAGTACAGTTTTGCTGTGTACTCTTTCCCCTTCCTGACAACATATTTAAACTGCATTAAAATGCTACTAAATAAAGATGAACCTGTGCCTTTATGCTGAGTAGTACTTTTGGTAAACCTGTATGAAGACCAGATGTTACCTGCAGCAGTGACACCAGCTTCGCACTGCGGTGGTTGTGCCAACCCCCTTAGAACTGTTCCCAAACCACTATTCCCAGCCAGGGAAGTTCCCAACCGTATAATAATACTCCTAACTTCCGTTGTCCTGCAACACTGTTTTGTCCTGTCTGCAGTTTTGTTCCCAGCTCTGTTGCAGCAGCAGCAGCAGCAGCGTGAGTCCCGCCGAGGCAAGGCGAGGTGACTTGTGCTGGCAAGGCAGCGTGGGCCGCGTTCGGGGAGCACTGGTGCCCTGCGGCTCAGCCGCGCGGAGCCCACGCAGGGCGCCGCTGCGGGAGCTGCCGGGCTGTGTGCTTCACGGCAGCAGGGCCTCGAATGAAGATGTCGCCTTCCCTCTTCTGCAGGGCAGGGGGACTGCAAGGATGCAGCTAAAGTCTGCTTATCTGTTTCCTCAGTCTTCCTGTATTGAACATGGGAGCCGCATTTTAAAAACTCTTAAGACTGTAGGCATTGAAGTTTGCACTCTTTCAGAGAGGCAAATACATGCAAGCGTTTCTGTTTCAAAGGCAGGAGTTAGTGGAGGAGGCAGGCAAGCTTCAAGAGGAGGATTGCACTTAGGAACAAAAAGTGAATACTTTTTTTTTTCCACTTAACACTTGTTCTTAAACACTATTTGCTTTCAAACTATATATTTTCAAATAGTTGTGTTTTCTTAAAGAGCTTCGCACATTATTTTTGACAGCTTTTTGTGATGGAGCATTCGGTGGTATGCTGTTTCTGCTTGTGTGCGGTCTTGTTTTTATCTATTTTATTTTATTTTTGTGAAACACCCTCTGCATTTGCCTCATAGACTCAACTTTTCACTTGTTTGCTAAACAAATGAGGTGCTCGCTCAGGCTCAGAGATACTTGCTAAACTGATTTCTTTCCTTCCCCTTCTCCTCACCAGGATTTTTAAGAAACTCAGTAGCTGTGAATCTTTAAGGCTCTGTAAGAAGAGACAAAATATTGCAATCCTTGTGTCCTTGGAGCTGCTGTGCTGTCGTAGGATGTGTTGTAGGGGTAGCTGCACCACAGCAAAGAGAGGCATTGAGACTGAGGCAGGGCAAGGGTGCGGGAGGCGAAGCTGCTGGGTGGATGGGGAAATTTTGTTTCTGTTTTTTTTAAATTGTCTTCTAATTGTTTCCTCCTTTATTTTTGTCGAAACAGCTATAATCAAAGCAACTGATTATATTTAGGGAGTCTGATGTTACTTTTATTTTACACATATCATGGTTACTGCTTCACAAGTTTGACAGTTCAGTTCTGGAAGCACCTGAAATGTCCCAGGTAGCTTCTCTGTGGGACGGGATCATTAGAGGATTAAGGGCTGGGCCAGCAAGTGCCAGAATTGGTGGCAAGTCTTGCTGAGATGTGGATTGGTGCCTCAACAAGCTGTGGCTTGCACTGCTGCAGTATGTACCTACCTCAGGCTTTCCAATCCAAATCCAGCCTGCTTTGCCTGGCATTCACCTTTGCACTGATGGGTTGGTGCTGGTGCTGCCCATCAGTGGTAGAAATTAGGGCAGAGCATCTGTGTAGATAAAGCCTGAAGTAATCAAGAGCCCCTGTTTGCTTTCCTACAGCAAAAGTAGAGGGGACATCATCACAGGGAGAGCAGCAGAGTAAAGATTAGCCCCTCCAGAGAGAGAGAGGAACTGAGAGAAGCTTCTTTGCTTGAAAAGAAAAGCCTGTCTTCTGTTTCGTGCTGTTTTGAGTCATCATAAGCAGCTTTTGTTCCAAAGTGGTCACTGGACCTGGATTCTTTCTCTAGCCAAATGACAGTTCAGCCTGTGAAGGGCAAGAGAATTTGTCAAAAGCTCTTCAGGTTCTGGTAACATAGTAATTTAGTGGACATACCCACTTGTTGTAAAATGTAGGTCTTTCATATTCTGCAAATCTGACTCCTATCTAAGATCTCGCGATGAGAGAGCTGAACTCTAGCTTCCTCGCAGCTGTGTTCTCTAAAGATGGAAGTGTGAACGGAGGTATGGAAGGCTGGGGAAGAGCGGACCTAGGTAGTTCTATCTTGGTTTCTTTCAGAAAAGTGGGCAACCAGCATGGGCTTGTGTTTTATACAAAACATTGTGCTAGCAAAAATCATGACTCTAATCTTAGCTTCAAAGATAGATGAAAAGCAATCGTCTATGTTATTTGTGAGAGCATGTTTGTAAAGGGCACTGTAAACGCTCTTTCAACTGGTTGTCCTTGAGTAGTTGGGGGAAAATACATAACCTGTTTGTTATTTCCTGGAGTGGTGGTTATTTTTTTGGCAGGAGGGCAGGGATAACTTTTGATTCTGACTATATTGTCATTACAGACTAGAATTTCTGGACTACAAATGACCCAGAAGTATGGTTTTCTTTTGCTTTAAAGCATAATTCTGTTTTATTGTTGTTTTGGGGCTTTTTTTTTTTTTTTGGTTGGATGGTTGGTCCGTTCATTCTTTAATGTAGTTTTGATTTCACTAGCTTTGTCTTTTGTTGTGTTTTCTGTTGCAAAACATAGGTAGAGTGTAATAGTCCTTTGCAGAATAAAATCTCCAAGGGTTGACCCTGTCTCTTGTGCCCAGGGGAGACCTTAGCAAGCCCTGCACATTCTCCCAGGGGCACGGAGACGTGGAGACATCCATAAACACGTGGTACCGACCTGCATGTTGCACAGATGACTAAGGTGTTGGCGATAAGCTGACGAAACCTGACTCCGTTGCTTTCGCTGTGCATACACTGAATAACTGATTTGCATGGGGTTGGTGAGTCTGTGTTCTGGGTGACCAGTGGCTAATGTGGAACTACCCACCAGTGCCGGGGACACGGACTGGGCAGTTCCTGCTCTGCCTCAGCATCTCAGGGATGATGAGAGGAGCAAGGCACATCCAAGCCAACCCAAGGATCTGGTTCTCTTCAGTACATGGAAGGTACTGTGAAAATTTGAGGGAGCAGATGCCAATGATAGGTATGAGTGCAAGGAAATGTCTGTGGATATTGGTCAGAGGAAAGGCATAAAGGTCCAGGAGGACAACTCTGTGATCCTAAACATGTTTCTTGCAAGTTAATATACATATTTAAGGAGCAACAGTTGTGTTTGTTCTTATCCCCAAGTTATTGTGTTGAAGTAGAGAAAAATTGAGATTCTTCTTCTGCTGTGTTACAGTGAAGTTTAGGAAGATAAAACAACAGAAAAGGTAAAACAGTAGCTAGAGGAAAATCTGACTACTAAGATTTGTGAGTTTAGGGGATGCGTTTTCCTGCAAATTCATACTTAATGCATTTGAAATTAAAAGTGATAAAGCAATGGTAACTATAAATATTTGTATTTCTCCATCTCTACTTGTTTTATTTGTGATGGCAGCCCATCACAAAGGCAGAACAGATGTTATAGGGCAGGCTGGGCTGCTAAAATTTTTCTTGTAGTGCGCTATATTAAAAAGAATGGAAGGAAATGAGAGTATAGAAGCTCTTCTAGCTGAAGAGCTTATTGATCCCAGCTGACTGCGTGGGCTCCCATATCTCCTCTCAGGACAAACTCATGAACCTTTGGAAGGATCGCTTCGGGCAGTCTGCCCTCCAAGCTGCTCCCGTGAGTGCTCCTTGGTGAGGTGCAGTCAAAACAAACTGGACAAGCAAATATCTGTTATTTATTGAAAAATCTGTTGTTTAAGCAAACCCAGATGGGAAGGTGTAATCCTCATGCCTAAGGATGCAGGCATAATGTAGCCTATTTCCGGCAGCACAACTGTAGCTGAGCACGGATGTATCTGTGCTCTAATTTACTGAAGCACATGTGGTGATAGTGCTCGTAGCTTTAGTGCTCGTGGCAAATCTGTAGTAGTTCCTGTTCCATAGGCTCTTCAAAGAGCCTTTTGGCCAGAAAGCCAAGGTAAAAGGACAAATATCGGGAAGGTTTCTAAGGCTTAACGAAATCTCGAAGTGTGCTCCTCCCCGTGAGAAGTGATCACTCATTGCAGTAATGTGTTACTGGGATACCTCCTTTGGAAAAAGGAGGTGGAGAGTTTCATAAGCAAGAACGCAGTTACACAAACCTGAAACTGAGGCAGGGAGTCTCCCTGGATCAGTTACAAGCATGAATTCAGCATGAGGCTCTGATGGCAAGAACTGTAGTTACCTCGTGATTAAAACAGCTTTGTGCAGTGTATGGGTCTCCCTGGGACTTGAAACAAATGTTGACAGAGCTTGAGACCACTTAAACGCAGGAGTGTGAAGAGATCTCTCTGCAGTATTTTTCACCTGCTGCTGTAGACTGGTGTTTGCAGAGGAGGAAGGGTCGTGTGGCACCTGTGAACACGTTGCCCTGAGTGAATCAGCGCTCAGCGGGGCTTGGCAGCGGTGTGCAGGATTGATGGGCCTGTTGAGAAGATCCAGAAATAAAAAGTGTTTGAAGGATGTGAAAATGAGAGGATGGACTATGAACAGAGGGAGCCTACTAGGATTTTTTATAAAATGACCCTTCTGCTTGGCTGAGGCAGATGCACAGAGGAGGTGAAGCTCCGAACTCCCAGTTGGGTAGCAAAACTCGCACTGAAATTCATGGGGAGTTAGAAATCCCTATCTGTGAAATTAAGAGAGAGCCTGTTTGAATATTCAAAGACCTTCGGGAAGCGCAAAGTTATGGTCCAAGCCTTTTTATAGTACCTTGGGTAGAGTAAGGAGGTCTTCTGGTCTCGTCTTTCCTGTTTACTCCCACACAATCAGGTATGTCTGGTTTTTCCCTGGTTTTCCGAGGGAAAGTGATGCCTGCCCTGCCATTTCACTGTGCCTGATGTTTATGCAGTGAGATCTGAACTGTTGTGTTATCCTTCTCACACTGCTGCTTGGGGGAATTAAAAAAAAACAGCTTTAGAATTGCTTTTCACAATAAAAAGAAGCATGCTTATGAGAAGTATGCTGGGAATATTTTAGGGTTTTTCTTTTGTGCAAAAGAATTCCTTGCAAATCAGAAGTGTTCTTCAATAAGGAGAAAATGACTGTATAATCACTTACTGTCTTGTAGTCTTCAAAGTTGACCATAGGTTTTACTGGGTCTGTCTTCTCAACAAAGAAACATTTTTTTTTTTTTTTTTTGAGATAAAAAGTTAAATTAAATCAATCTTAGGCAGTGATGCAGGATGCCCACAGAAACCCTATCTCACAGTAAAACTAAAGCAATCCGGATACATGTACAGATACATATTACTTATGTCTGTGGAGAAAGTAATCTTGTGTGGGTGGAGTTTTTTTGCCTGTTTGTTTTAAAGCAGTTTGGATAAGCCTGGAAACAAGGAGAATGTGGGAAGACAACTTGCCTCTTAACGGCAAGATTTAAAGTAGAAAACACTTAACAATAAATTACCACATAGCAAAAGAAAGTAGCAAGGCTGGTTTAGCAGCTCCAGTATGATTGGATATATTTTGCTGTGAAGCCTAAACATAAGAATTAATTTTTGGAGGTTCTGACAAGGTAATGTAAAAATTATGTAAATGGATGCTGTGGTGGCAATTAAAATGGATAGAGCTTGGCCTTGCAGTCAGCAGGCAAAATGGGCAAGTATCCCCTTGTAGCTGTGTCCTTTTGTACTTTAGTCCTTTGTGCTTACGTGCAAGGTTTAAATAATCACCACTATGGATATAAATGTTTATTTTTTCTTTATGTGGTGATAGAATTGTCCCTTAAATTTTTGGTAGTTTTAAAAGAAACTGTACTTTTCAGTTCTTTGTATAGTGAGTAATTATTATTTGTAATACATGGTCCTCGAAGTGATCACAGAAATGGAAAACACAGTTGCTTTGTATCTTAAATGTTCATTTCAAGGAGACTTGTTATGTAAATATTTATGTAATTAGACATGCAAACAAAGGCTCAGTGTATATGTTTCATCTTCTCACTAAAATCTGTGCATATGCATTTATTTTCATATATACTTTAACAGATAAAGATCTGTATAAGCATAAATCTTCTTACCACATTTTGTGTCTGCTTAAATTGCTTCAGGAGAAAATTGTTAGGATATTATGTTTCTCCTTCCCAGACCTCTGTTACTCACATAATTGAATTGAATGTTTCAAAATTCACCTTTGAGTTGAGAGCAGTTTTTTTTAAGCATTTCAGCCCAAAAGGGAACATTCTATGTAAGTGTTGAATCCTAGGATTAAAAGAAGATGGCCACATCAAACCTAGGTAAAAAAATTAATGTAACAACTTCGCTATTAATATAGGTAACGGTCTCAGTCTGGGAGTTGATAGTGAAAGCAACCTGCTGTCTCTTTCAGTTGGCTTCCTCAGAAACAGTGAGGATAGTTGTGAGGATTGGCAGAAACACTGCCAATAGTTAGGAATTATATAGTGAGCCACAAAGGAGGAACCTTAAAAATAATTAAGGAAGAATATACAGATTTAGAACTGTCATTATTTGGTATATATTCTGATATGGAAATACGTTTGTAGAACTACTGACTAATGCTTTGGAGGTGGAGGGATTTTGCCTGTTTTGGTTTAATATATAAACATCTTTTTATTCCCTTTGAATGTTTGTTTAGACCTTAGTAATGTCATGACTTCCACTCCAAATATGAAGGCTGTGAATGGGAAAGCTGAAAGTAGTGACAGTGGAGCCGAATCAGAAGAAGAAGGGCTTCGTGAAGACGAAGAAAAGGAAATGCAGCTAAATGGAAAGGGTATGTTTGCTAGATGTGGAACGAAGTTTATTTCAAACTTATTCTTACCTATATAGTGGCAGAAGATCCCAAAGAATCATGAATGCTGTATTTCTTTAGGAGAATTCTGTGTAAATTCACATAGATACATTTGTGAAAAACGGCCTTATCTCGTTAAAAGGTTGAAAGACTAGGACAAATTTTTGAGCTATCCTATATAGAAAATTTTTGATTCAGGTAAGAAGTCCTGTTAGTATATTAGCTCAAAGTCTACAGCATACTCTCTATTATTTTGGGCTTTATTGCCAGTGTTGTTTGTAGGAGTTGTGAGTGGATGCATGGCATGAAACAGGAGAATTAAAAGTCACATTTATTTTCTTCAGGGAACACAAAACAGAACTTTTGGTGAGATTTGCTTTGGGAGTTCTTAAACAGTTTTGAGAAAATACCAGTCTCAAATAGAAAACAAATGAAGTTATGCTTTCAGAATTCCCACCTTTTGCAAAATAAAAAATATATTTACACTTTTTATAAGAACAGAACTATTCCTATGAATGTGAATCTACCTGAATTTTTATATTTTGTTCCGCAGATACTTTGAAAATATAGTCCATCAGAAGGTTAGGTACGTGAAGAAATATGTTTTGAGTTATTAGGTACCAACCTTTCTATTTGCAGCATTTTTTTTTGTTCTTTTACAGCATATAAGAATGTGAAGCAAGACTTAGCAGCTGCTAAGGATTTGGAAAGTATTGTCACTAATGGCTCTTATGAGGACAACTTTATCCCAGATCTGCAGAATGGCATCCAGACCAAATCTGCCCTGAATGGCTTGAATGTGGAAGAAGAAGTAAAGAAAACAGAGCAAAGCCTAGAGCTAACTAATGACACTGCTCACCAAGGTATTGTCCTTGCAAGACTGTGTTGTAATTTTCATACATTTGGTTTGGAAAATACTGATTCTGTTGAAATCCTAATCCTGGCATTTGGAAACAAGCAGTCATGCCTTCTATTTATAGAATCCCAAAGAATTTCTAAAATATTAATCAAATGCAACAGTCATTTGTCACAGATTGTCTGTTTGTTTTGTGGTTTTTGCTTGATTATTTTTACTGAAAAGTTAGATTCAACAGGGAGGCCAAATACACAATTCCTTTATTCTAAGACCATTATGTCATATGTGCAAATGCTGTTTGATTTGAGAGCTACTGTGTAATGAAATGAAAATCATTAATACCTGTATTTGTTGTTCCCAAGGATTAAACATATTGTAAAAGTATAGTTGGTGAAAGTGATGTCTAAATACATCATTTCAGAATCGATCGATAACTTAAGGCAAAACTGCTCTATACCTAGGAAGGAGAGCAGAATGGCAAGATAGAATTAAAATTTTCATCCTATAAAACAAACATCAACATGGGTTTTAGTTTTTCCAGCAGTAAAAGTTTAACATAATTCTTGTATTAATATAATTTTTTATTTTTAGTGTACCTTTAGAATGATAATAGTAGATGAAATGGGCAGGAGTTGAAGCTCCTTTAGATATTTTAACTCATTGCTTTACTCTTTGCCAGGACTGGCTTATTTAGACAGCCTGTGTGCATATCTACCTCCCTTATGTGCAGGTGCAAGTGAAGAGAATGCTGAAGAGATCTCAGGAACTCCACACTTAACTAGTGATTCAGACAGTGAAGTTTACTGTGACTCTATGGAGCAACTTGGACTAGAAGAGGTAAGAGTACAGTGTTTCTAGAAACATTTTGCAATTGATAGGTTGCTTTTAAAGATGTTCCCATCTGTAAGCTGAACATTTACATGCACTTGTATATGAAGTAACTCATGGATAGCTTTCTTCAAGTAGCCATTTCTGTTCTTTTTGTTTTTAATCTTTTACAATTCAGTTGCTGCTGATCTAAAAGCCTTGAAATTTTTGCCCTCAGATCATTCACGAGAGGGGCAGATGTGCCAAAGATAACAGCACAATGAAACCAAGAGCTATGTCCGCAGATGGCCTTAGGGCCTTGCAACATATGTAGGGAGCAGATCCAGCTATCCCCAAGAAGCAGGGGAGTATCTTTGCAACTGTGCTTCTTGTATTTGCTTTTTCCAGCCTCATGAATTCTGCATTTGTTTCTCCAAGTGAACAGGGAGTGAGCCTAAGAAGGTGGCTGGGAAGCAGCCTAGGTCTAAAGAAGTGGGAGGAGTGATAATTTCCAAGGGCTGTTCTACTTTCTTCAGTTCTAAGATACTTTTGACTTTTATATGAGGGGTGGGCACCAACTCTGCTGGCTTAATTTTGACTGAATTTGCGCTCTTACTCACTTTATTAATTGTGATCTTAATTGGCCTAGTTGCTCAGGTCTCTGAAGGAGGTACAGCTTAAGCATGGACTTTGTCGACTGTGCTCAAACACCCATTTTTTTTCCTGATTTTGAGGAAGAATGTGTGAATGAGAGGTGGGCTCAGAAAGCCCAGTGAGTACCACGATATTGTAGCATCCTCTTGTCCAGCTGCTTCCTGAGGGCCTTGAGAATTCCTTTTAGTCCATCAGAATTTTACCCAATAGTGAAACACTTTGGGAAAGGTGATGTGGGAGAAGTGCTGCAAGTTGTGTTTTGTAGGTGATTTCCCAATTGTCTTCTGTGTCATTTGAGCTTCTTTGAGCGTCTTTAACTGAGGTGGGTGGATAGTTTGTCAGATTTCCCAACCTGTGTGAGAAAAGATCCAGGCTTGAACAGAATTACAAATATTCAGGTAGATGTAAATAAAAACAAAAATAGAAGTATGGATTATCTAATTCAAGCTAGAAAATGTTCTGTGAAAAAAATAAGCAATATTTTTATTGCAAAAGATTTAGCAAATTCGATTTCTTAACTCTGATCACGTGGGTTTAAGAACTGCTATTTGACAAGCAGGATTCAGGCAGCAGTTTCCACTTCCTCTTTTCTTCCTTGGACTATTTGTCCTTCATGTAGCTGTGCAAACGCTTGTCCATGCACTGAACGGAATGGTGCCGGTACCACCTTATGGCAGTCCTGTTTTGGCATGTGTGTGACCTTATTAATATCTGCATACCATCCACTTTTAATATCTTCCTACATGTCACAGGCTTTGAGAGATGAGGGACTATTAGGACCCTTATTTATTTATTCATTTATTTGAAAGGAACAGGTACAGCTGGGTAGTTTTGAACACATTTGAACAACTTGCAAACTGTGGCTCCCACTTTGAGCTAGGAAACCTATTCACTGCCTGTGAGGCCAAGCTAGTCTTATAAGGAAACATTTTCAGTTCTTTTCAAAGTTCAATTTTAGTCATCATTGCATATGACTGGAAATGGAAATGTATTCCAAAAAAAAAGTAATTCCTGTGCAGTTTTAAGTGTTACCACTGTTTCGAGAGTATTTGGCTCAAATGAATGGATAACCTTTCAAATCTGAAAAGGACCTTTAGATAATAACAAGCCCATTCTATGGGGAAAATATTGTTCCTTTTAACAGAGAAGTCTTGATGCTGGGCAAAATATTTTCTCCTGAAAGAGGAGACGATACTTCTTTTTTTTATTGATTATCTGTCACGTTTTACTAAATTTAATTACGCGTTAATTTAATTTGTAGCCCTTGGAGGTCATCACATCAGCCAAAGGATCCTTAAAGCCTTCCTCACATATTTTGGATGTAGATCACAGTCTTCTGGTAGAAAATACAGGTTTTCCAGGACGTGCTGACATGACGCACGGATGTCTCCCACTTGGAAACGATGTCGAGGAAACAGTTCAAGACAAAGGCGAAGTCAAGCGTGGAGGAGAAGATGGCAAAGCCAATAATGGGGGCCCTCACAAGGAGAAGAAAGGTGGAGAAAAAGTGGATTTCTATGGTGTCAGAAGAGGGAGAGGTATTGCATATGCAGTATTTATTTATTTCTAAATAATAATCTGAAAGGATATTTTCATGCTAGGGAGAATTTGAATAAGCACTGTCTTTTGGCCTACCTTATACTTCAATGGTGTCTTATTTGAAACCATGGAACATTTTGGAGGTGTATTGCTGACATAGTTTTCTATGTAATTGCAGTGCTTGCCATGCTTTTGAGTGATTATTCTACTATCTAATATGGTCTTAAAAGCCTAAGATGAAGCAATCAGTTATAGTCCAGATGTTCTGTATATATTGAACTTCTTAGATATATTTTCAGCAAATTTAAATACTTCAGTTTAGGAGCAGCACCATATTCCATACTGCTCTTTTTAGAAAGTTAACGATGAAATTTACTTTTGCTATACTAAAAAGCCAGAAAGTACTTTATTTATAAATAACACACATTTTTATGTGGCACCTTTACAAGATCAGATGTAGAAATTAAAATATCCAAAAGTAACTCTTATGTCAAAGCATTTCAAACAGGAATCGTCTTGTCAGTCTGCTCCTATGGCCTTTGTATTCCATCTGAGGAATCTAAAATGAACTAAAAACATTCCTAGCCTGGATAATAAGACAGCTCTCACTTCCTTTTCAGGATACAAGTTACTTGTATCCTGAGCTTGATGGGGTCTGAATTAATATTTTTGCTAAATATTATGCAATTCTGGGACCTTGAAGGATACAGTTACGCTGATGCTGTAGCTCAGATGATGTAATAGCCTCCTGGTGCTTTTGAACTGCCAGTAAATACAGCCTGTGGTTAGACGTGCTGAACTCGGCTGGGGAGGGAGAAGATGATAAAAGTGATGAAAACAGCTGTTTTAAGCAGAGGTGGTGACTTGCCGTGTGTCTCATGCCTGTCTTTCCCCCCCGAACGCAGGGCACAGGCCTCAGCCCGCAGGCGACGGCGTGCAGGGCGGCCAGACGGGCAGCGGAGGGGACGGGGAGCGCTGGGGCTCGGAGCGGGGCCCCAGGGGCGGCCTCAGCGAGCAGCTGGCGCTGCTGCTGCTGCGCCTGCAGGAGGACATGCAGGGCGTCCTGCAGCGCCTGCACGCGCTCGAGGCGGCCGCCGCCTCGCAGGTGAGGCCCTCGCGGCGCCGCACACCTCGGGGGTGAGCTAAGCCCTGCTCGCCTGTGCGTCACTACACTTCCTCCCATAATTTAATGCTTTTTCGATTTAAAATTTCGTGTTTTCTTAGTGTGTAGAGAAATTCCAGTTATGTTTTTGTAATTTATTTGAATGTAAAATTTTACACATAGCTAATAGTACCTACCCACAGGAACGCAGTTCAGGACTCTTGCACATGCTAGTAAAAGCTTGTGTTTTGACCTACAAATTAACCATATTGCTTTGCTGGTTTTTGGCAGACTAATCTCTGTCATACTTGTGGGTACACATTATACAGTTGCCATACAGAGAGTCCATAGTTACTGTTAGTAAGGTCTAGTTCCATATAATATCTGCTCAGCAGTAAACCTCAATGCATTTTCAAATGCATTAAGAAATTATTTTGACTTTCCAGACTGGTAAATGTTTGTAGTCCATAGTTTGTAGTCCTGAGTCCATAATCTGCTTGATTCTTCATAACACTCTTTCTCCCCTGGAATAATCCAATTTTCTTGGAATCTCACCTCATATGTACTGGATAGACAAAAGAAGTTTAAGCAAGCATTGATTTTTATTGCAACAGTTTCTTTTCTTTCTATTTTGGTGAAAATACTGATACGCTTACTGATGGTTGAGAGAATAAAATGTGAATATAGTTGAACCAGCAAATGGTTCCGAAAATACTTTTGTTTGCATTGCTGTAGAGATGGATTTTGATCTCGTTGAGGATTGTAAAGCTGCACAAGCAGTACCCTGTGGGCTGCACGTGCTGCAGATCTAAGGCAGACAAAGAAAGGGATTTATTAAAGCTGTGATTTTACTTCATCATAGCTATTCAAGAATGAAAGATTTGGGGGGTTTTGGTCCAAATTATATATGAAGTATTAAAAGAACTCTTCCCAGCAGTTCGTGTTACATACTTATCTGAGGAGAAGCAGGGTCAGGAAGCCTCTAGCTTAAACTTACATTGATTAAGAAAGACCTAGGAAAAGGATGGCTTTGCTTCTGTGAAACTACCACCATGTGTATGGGAGCAGTCGTGGAAAGTTTCTCCTGGTTCTCTGGAGCTGCCTGGAAGATGTAGGATGTGGTCTCCTTCCTTCATACTGTTAGATGTGCCTATAGCTGTGGCTGAAGTCACACTAAAACAATGCTTTTTTATCTACATATAGGCCAGTCTAAAAACTATATGGGCATATGTGGCTGTCGGTATTTCTGCTCTGCCTTGCAGCCGGTGGGAACTTGAGGAAGCTGAGATGACAACCAGGGCAGGGAAGCCCTGAAAAAGTGTAGAGGTCCCGAAAGTGACACTTAAGCTTTGTTGTTGTTGCTGTTTGTTTTTTTAACATGTAGAAATGTGATAAAAATGTTACAAACAGTAATGGAAACATGAGAGGCAAGCTGGAAACTAGGTGGTAAAGGTGGCTTACGTGGGGAGAGTCTTTAGCCGAGTTAGGGGAAAGCTTTCTTGATCTGGCTGGGGTTATGGGCAGGCAGGGCTGTGGCTCCTGTTGTCTCAGACCGCACAGCCTTTGAGAGGTGAAGGACTTGATTTTCTCATTTTGTGAATCAAAAAATATTTGAATTGCAGTTTCCTTTTTTGATACTTAACAGCCTTGTTTTCCTTTATAGGCAAGATCTGCAACACTACCATCAAACCACCAGCCCGCCTCTGGCAAGGTAAAATACTGTTTTTAATTTTTTGTTAAAAAGTGGTATGAACAAATGTGAAGATATAAAATGTATCTGAAGAAATTATTAGACAAATGAATCTTGTAATTTCTATTTTCTCTTTGTATTCTACTTACTAATATTTTCTACTTCGATACTTTTAGCATTTGAAGTTTATGAATGATGTGTAATATTCAGTATGAATATACAGACTGCTTACTAGAATTTCTTCTGTTTTCCCTAGAAACCATCATGGTGGCCCTTCGAAATTTCTCCTGGTGTTTTAGCTTTTGCTGTTGTATGGCCATTTATTGCCCAGTGGCTGGTGCATGTATATCTTCAAAGAAAGAGAAGGTAAAGACTTGCTCTCAGTAGGGCTTGTATTTTGTTTTTCATCTGTTGAAACAAACATGAAATATTCTCTGTTGTTTAGAGAGACAGGGCATAACCAAATGCAAGGGTATACGCTCAAGATGGCTTTCACATATATCTGAAACTTCAGGTCAGTATCAAAATGGGGAGCTTAATAATCATTTCTTTTGATATTTCTGATTTCCTTGAGGTCTTTATTTTGGGACGCATCTTGTCTAATGTTCCATTTTATGCATCATGGCTAATAACCCTGAAGATACCAGACTAATAAAGCAAATTATGTAACACAGCCCTTGGTATGACCATGATAGGAACGTGTGTGTTTCAGTCACAAAAAACCCAAAGCAAATACTCAACAAAAAGGAGTGTGTTTTCCATTAGTTTGTAATTACAGGAAGAGACATGGATACTTTTTCTACTCTTGAAAATTCCTCAATGTAAAAAAAAAGTTATTTGACTGTATGTGGCAGGCTCAGTAAAGGCTGTTAAGGTTAAATCTATGAAGTGTGATGCAAAATAAATCATTTCAACAAGCAGATTTAAGCACTTGAGGCTGGATAGCTTGAAGGTGTCTCATTGGCATTCTTTCAGTGAGCCTCTCACTTCCAATATCCTCCTGAGCCATTTTCACTGATTGCTAGACTCACTAGTTTCCTTGTGCCCTGGAAAAATTTCCCCCTATTCATCCTTGATGGAGTCCCATATTTTACTTATTTCATATGAAATATTTCCTACCAACTTTTCCTAACCTCTCCAAGCATTGCAAGATCAAGCAAATATTCTTTAGTTGTTACATATTTACTTAAACCTCACACCTGATGCTAACGTAATTGCTCTTAAGTTTTTTCTTTTTTTCCCCCTTTTTCATCTTCTTGTGTATCTTACTAGAATTAGCTTAAATTGTTGTAACTTTTTAATACTTGGAAGTTCATGTTAATGGTTTTCTCCCCTACAGTGAACAACACTGGCCAGGCTTCCAGTCTGCTATAATTCCCTGTCTCATTGCTGTATCTGGCAGTACTGACGTTACCTGCGTTGTCTGACAGAACCAGACACATCACTGTTCAGGCTTTTAGGCAGTTATACGTCTTTCATTTTCTTCTGCGTTGGTAAATGGAGCTTTCCATTTCATCAGCAAGCACAAAATTATTTCTTAAAAATCAGTACAGTTGTTGTTCTGTGTGGAGCTCCTATGTCCTTCTATGCCATGTACCGCTGCCTGGTCCTTAGCTCTGGAGCGACCGTGTTTCTCTTTCATGTATAGTTGGTCTTGCAGGTCTTTTTTTGATCATCTCTTCTGGCCTCAGTAGCACAAAGCGCAAGCCCTTCCTGAATGAAATCCCAGATTCAGTCAGAAACCAGCCTTTACAAAAAACCCCATTCCAGCAATTTTGCTAATAAATCGACCAGTTGATTCATTGCTTGAATGAATAAATGAACATTGGATTTCTCTAGCTTCAACTTTCATCTGTTGGATTTTCCCAGATCTTTATCTACTTGGCAAAGAGACCTTGATTTGTTTTCCATGAGTTACTGCTTTAACCAGGTCTCCAGTTAATCCCCTCTTGTCTAACCAAACCAGATGAAGCAACTGGAATCTCATCTTGAAGTTTTTTTCCAATCCTGTGACTGTTCTGGTAGCTCTTTCCGGAACCTGCCATGGTTCATCAACATCCTTCTTGAGTTTTGGATACCAGGATTGGTACTACAGTCTACTAATGGTAGTAACAGTGCCAGATACAGAGGTAGCATAACCCTGGGTTGTCCTTACTGTTTTTTCACTCGTTCTTGAGTTGTACTAAGATGAATACAAACTTCAGGAACAGAAACAACTTGAAGAAATTTTTTTTTGTTCTTTAGTCTTTCTCCTTGTTTCTAAAGAGGCCTTCCAGTAGCCAGGATTCAAGAACTGAAATGCTTATTTCTGTTTCCATCACCTTTCCTTGGGGAGTTCCATTTCCCAGCTGGGAAGAAGAGAAGCTCATCAGTACAGTCAGACCTAGAGCTAAAAATTGGATAGTGAAACAAATTCCTTCAATGCTGTCCCTTTTTTTAAAACATTTTAGCAACATGTCAGCTGGGCCTGGCAAGAGCTGCACACAATGCTTGTATTGACCACACCGCATAGTTGTGTCTAATAAATTTTGGATATAAGTTCTGTGCTCCCCTGTGAGGCTGCAGGGCCAGTGACTCCTGAAATCTCAGCTGCACAGTGGAGCAGATTCCCTGGAAGCGGAAGGGAAGAGGCCCTTGGTGGCCTGCAGGGCAGGGGTCTCTCCTCCCTCAGCCACCTCCAGCCCCGCGTTCCGGCTGCTCTGGGGCTTGTGCCGAACCTCCTAACCCATCTTGTTGCTTTATAGGGAACTGAATGCTGGAAATCCAGGTGCTGATATTTGTAAAGCTTTCCACTGGACATTTTGACTTGTATGCACTCCAAAAACAGATCACAAAAAGATTAAAAAAAAAAAAAAATAGTGTTTACATTCAGCTCCTGGTCTTGGAATGTTTACGACAATTTTGTCGTTTGGGGAGTCCCTGGAAAACAGCTCGCGGCTGTTCTGCTGCAAGGCAGCAAACCCTCCGTGGGGTCGGGCACTGTTCTCTACCACAAACTCCCTTTTTGTCCTGTTCTGTAGAAAGCAACAGTAATTAATGTCATCTCTTGCTGAGACTTCTTCATGTTTTTATTTTGTACTCTGTGGTGTAAGCTGCGCCTTCTTTAAAGGGAGATTTTTTTTTCTTTTTTTTTATGAGGGCAAATTTTAGGGTGTCCCAAAGCAGTGTTGTACTTGATGGATTAGAAATCGTTCCCCTTTAAGCTTGATTAAGTTTAAAAGCCAATTGATTTCAGATGTTTAGCCAAATGAATAGTCATCTCATGTGTGAAGGTATATTTAATGAAATTATTTGGTTCTTCTTCTAGAAAACTGAACTGAAAATTTATGACTTCGCTTAAAGGCTACTAGGACTAGAAGGCCCTGGAAAGTGAAGGAATTCTGACTTCTCATAGAACCTCAGGATCTGGGATGCCGTTCCTTCTGCTATAGTAATATTTTCTACTACCTTTGAGCAAAACGTTTAAGAACTAACGTTACTGATACTTGAATGATTCACTGCTCCTAGGTTACGGATAAAATAAAGTTAATTCCATCCTTAAAACACCACAAACGATAATTATTTTGGAAGGTACTTATGGATGGACCTTCTGTAATTTCTGATCTCACTGATGTCAGATAATGGGAAAATGTCATTTTTGTAAAAGAATAAATGAAAAATATGTAAAATTAACTTAGAAATAACTTTACAGTCACAGGATCTGTGCCTGTTTTTTCACAGGGCTCCCTGCTATCAGATGAGACCAGTAGTGAAATACAAATTCCATACACTGTAAGCCAATGGCCAGGGGGATATAATACAGCTGAGTGGTTGAGCTGGGTTATTTTTGCTGCTAAACCATGGTGGAGCAAGTTCCCTTGTAAATGGGTCAAAAAGGAAAATTGAATATTTCATTTATCCATGAAATTGTAAAGGAATCTAGAGAATTGCTATTTGTCTTGCACGTCAGAGCTGTTAATAAGGGGGGAACTGTCAAGTATGAGTGTGAAGGCAGTGTGTGGTACAAGGGATTCTTCTGAAGAGGCTGCACCTTAATTTAACTTTGATAATTGTATTCTTGTTGTCAATACCTTGTTTTAAGTGAAACATATAGGAAATGCACAAGGTTTCAGTGGAGATTAAAAACTAACTCTGTAAGAATATCTCTAAAGTTTTAGAAAGCTCACTGTAGTTAAGTTTTCCGATGTCAGTTTATGGCAAATTAAAATAAGGTTTTACCTAGTCCTAATCCCTTGTGGACTTTTCCCACTCATAAAAAAAAAAAAAAAAAGCAGTTCCTATGTTTTTCTCTTATCCTTCTACGTCCTTGCAAAACAATTTTTTTAAGCTAATTTTGGTGCTGATTTGTCGTCTTTCACAGATTATTTATTAACCAATATGCAGATAAATGTACAACCTCGTGTAGCTGGCTTAATTGAAAAACATGCTTTACAGTTAATTTTTAAATACATATTAAGTTATCTGATTCTCTGGAAAATGGAAGTACATTTAATATTACATTTTTGTCAAATTTAAGACATCTATTTGCTATAAATAAATACATCATACCCTAGCCTCTGTTTAAAAAAGTAACACCATGTTAGCTGTGCTTTCATTTTTCAGCCAGAGCAAATATTACAAGTGATTCTTAAGGAAAATAATTTTCTGTCCTTCCTGAAATTTTTTTATGGTTTAGAAAGCATTTTTCATACAAGTTATACTGTATAAAAATGTAAGACAAACATTAAATTCTGTGATGATCAGAGCAATTTTTAATCTTTAGTTGTGTTATTTTTTTAAGTGATTTTCCCTCTTTTTTGTGTGTGTGTGTGTGTATAAAGTTGAATTAAAAAAATACAATAAACTAAGACCATCTTTGAAGAGTGCTGCAGTAATGCGGGGGTTCTGCGCTGCCCCTCCTCGGGCCTGAGCCGGGGGAGTTCTGCCAGCCCTGGTGCCTCCTGCTCGAAGTTCCCCAGGTCACTGATTTAGTAGCGTGAAACGATAGAAGTTACCAAGTTTATTCTAGCTTAATCATGATAAAACCCAAAAGCTGCCCTACTAAGCAGCACTACAGACCACCTCTCCCCCTTCCTAACGAGGCTGCGTTTAGGTGTGTAGCTTTTAAGGGCAGGATAGGCTTTACCACAGATACCTACCCTGCTCGGTTCCCAGTGAAATCATGCAGGCATGCGTTATCTTTGTTATTTATTCATCTCAATAAATCGGTCCCTTAACATTCTGTATTTAATCGTGCAGTTTCTTGCTGTTGCGCAGCCGCTGCGCACTGCTGCTTCAGCTGCACAGGAGAGCCCACAGGAGCCAGAGCCCGGCGAGAGGGGGGTCGCGGTGCGTCGCTCTGCGGGGCGCCTGGCGCCTGCCGGCGGCTGCTCGGGGCTCCCGCTCGCTGGCACTTCGTAGCGGGTGCAGAAAATCACTGCTGTCACTCACTGGAGCCCGAAGAGACACAGCCGCAATTAGAGACAGTGACACAAGTCGCGGGGCTGAGACCTGGCGCACGTTGTTCCTGCTGGAGCTCCCCCTGGAAGGGCTGCTGGTCCCGAGAGCAGCTCTGGAGCCGCCCCACCACAGGTCACAGGGCAGCGCTGGAGCTGCTCAACCACAGGTCACAGGGCAGCGCTGGAGCGGCCGCAGGGCAGCGCTGGAGCCGCCCCACCACAGGTCACAGGGCAGCGCTGGAGCGGCCGCAGGGCTGCACTGGAGTCACCCCACCACAGGTCACAGGGCAGCGCTGGAGCCGCCCCACCACAGGTCACAGGGCAGTGCTGGAGCGGCCGCAGGGCAGCGCTGGAGCCGCCCCACCACACGTCACAGGGCAGCGCTGGAGCCGCCCCAGGGCGGCGCTGGAGCAGCCGCACTGCAGCGCTGGAGCCGCCCCACCACAGGTCACAGGGCAGCTCTGGAGCCGCCGCAGGGCAGCACTGGAGCCGCCCCACCACAGGTCACAGGGCAGCTCTGGAGCGGCCGCAGGGCAGCGCTGGAGCGGCCCCACCGCAGGTCACAGGGCAGCGCTGGAGCCGCCCCACCCCAGGTCACAGGGCAGCGCTGGAGCGGCCGCACCACGGGTCCCAGGGCAGCGCTGGAGCGGCCCCGTCACGGTGCGGGCGCCTCACCCCCCTCCCGGCGCGGCAGGGCCCTGCTCGGGCTGAGGCCGCGCGGAGGCCCCCCCAGCGCTCGCCGGGGCGGCTCTGGGAAGCAGCAGAGCTGGGCGCACGCGCAGGCCCCAGGGCGGCTCCCAGCTCTTCCTCGCTCCCGGCCACAGGAAGCGCTGCGGGAGCCGGAGCCGCTCACGGGCGGCTCGTGCGTGCGAGGACGGGTCACGGCCGGGACTGGGCACAGAAGGAGGCCCCGCTCTCCCGCTCCAGGCCCACGGGCACCGCTGAAGTGCTCCCAGGGCTGCAGTACGAGGGGAGGCTTAGGGAATTAGAGCCCCTCTGGACAAGGAGAGCTGTGGGACACACGTACTTACGGGAAGCGCTTCCTTGTCCTCACTCGGGCTCTGCATAGCCTCATTTTTTTTTGTGATCGCCCCCTTTATGCTGCTGCTGACTGAAAAGGCAACAGAGGTGGCGATAGAGTGATACTTAAGGAATGCCATATCGCCCAGAGGTTTTGATCTGCAGGCAACAGGGAAAGTTTTGAAGAGATACTAGTGCATGCAGATAATACCACTAAGTTTAGCCCGGGAGCTCGCTAGCTCAGCCCATAAAATTCAGAAGCTGCAGGTTTTTCATTCTTTCCCTTCAATCCGATAAGCTGTTCACACACTGCACAGTGCAATTTGTTTCTCCTTCAATAGTATTTCCTTATCTATAATCTGAAACCATTTCAGCAGAACAGCAGCATCCTTTCCCTGCCACCCTGCCCTTTACAGATTAACACATTTAAATATAAGGCAGATTCTAAAAAAAAATCAACCCTGGTGAGCTAATACTCAGACAAAAATACAGCAAGAGCAGCAAGACTGAAGTGCTCATTTTATTTTATATAGGACGGAGTGCAAAGTGTATTTTTTTTGAAAAGCTAACGGCTAACAACAAAACAAAGTCTGCTGGAAGAGTGACCGTAGGTGACCCTGGCTCACACGGAGACTGGAACCTACCCTCTTCAACACATGAGCGCCTTCACGGCCCGGCCTCGTGCCACGCGTGTGCAAGCGTAACAGCAGGCTGGAGCTGGTGGCAGCTGCCCGCGCCAGCGCGTGCTGCAGAGCCCAGCAGGACAGTCTCCAGCTCCTGCCCGGGGGACAGCAGGTAACCTGCCCCCCATGTCCCCCTTACGTGCAGGACACGCACATGAAACGCACATGAAGAGGAGCCTGGGCCTTCCAAAACACAACAGGTCACAGCTGGGTGCCCAGTAATATTCCACAGCTGGAGGTAGCTACTAACAGGAAGCAGCTTTAATCTTCAGCTACTGTGTTTGATTCTTTTTGTACTTTTCCCTGCATTGTCTCTTAAGTGGAGCAGCAATGCTGTGTGTTTCCCCCTGATGGAGTTAACAAAGAGGCCTTTTGAGACAAACAATGTTGAAGAATAACACTAGGAGACATTTTTAGGAAAATCAGCGTGTAACACTAAACTCTACCTTTGCTGTCATCAGGATAAAAACAAGATGCTGAATAGAAGGGGATATAATAAGTCTTCAGGGCTACTTGTGCGAAACGCAACCCAAGCGAGCCAGCGCCAGCAAGCACGCGCCGCAGGGACAGCGGTTTACGTTGGGCACCCTGGTGGGGTAGCTGGACTAGTTATAGTTCTGCAGCATGTTTTGGCATTGCACCTTAGAACTATGGTAGAGCCACCATGATCTTCTAGCAGGCTTGATGCTTTTGAAACTAAATAATGAGTTATAAAGATTTTCTCCCTAATGCCTCAGTATATTACCATCTCTAGTTCTATGCACCTGTGTTAGTATTAGATTACTTGAAAGTCAGACCTTTAAGTAGCCCTGTAGCTTGTAATGGCTTAAAAAAAATTAAATAAGAGCTTGCTTGATCTTTGCAGCAGTTTATGGAAAAAGATGCAGTTGGCTGACATTTTGAAGATAAGTAGCCACTAACTGCTTGAAATAATTCTTAATTGTAATGTGAATGCACTCTACTGCAAAATGGGAAATGCTGTAACCACCTGTAAGCCTTTGATCACAGCAGCTTCGGTGTTAAGTTTACGTAATTTCCTAACATGTTCTTTATAAAAGATTTTTCCTTAGTGCAAAATTGATTCTCACAAGACTCTTTTCTAAACCACATTGCTACAAGTGTAAAATAAATTGCATAAAATACCAGTAAATATTTCAATTAAGGTATGATTTTTCATTAGAGTTCAGTACATTCCAAATACAGAGTCGTCTGCATTTTTAATACAAAGTTATGCTAAAGAACTTGTGTTCATTAGTCTTCTATTGATCATGCTTTTGTAATGCACCCCATGCAGTTCTTTCCTCATTCTTTTCATGTAGCAATTCATCATGCACAGAGGTTCTCAGAAGCTGCCCCATTAGTGAAAGGAGCAAGTTCACCAGCTCTGGCATCTAAACTTCTACTTGCCTATGATGAATCCCAGCTCCAGGCCGCGTGCACAGTAACACCAGCATTCGGAACTGTTGGCAGTTAGCTCTTTTGTCACCTCAAAGAAATTAGGATTTTTCCCCCTCCCTTCCCAATTTGTTTTTAGCTACCTGAAACAACAAGCAGGAAACCTAGAGGACCTAAGGATTTTTTACTCAAAATCCCGTTCACTAAGTCTCATGTTCCAGTAAGCTACACAAGGAAGGGACAACTCCTTGCCCCAGCCATGGAACGTGGATTCACAAAGTCAAAAAAACTCTCTGAAAAAGTCACAAGCAAATTGCCAGACTTGTGGCATGAAGCCAGTGGGGCTGGTGCCACCAGCCAGCACCTGCAATCTTTTAACTAACAAGTACAAAGCCGGAAAATAAAAATCTTCAATAAGACAACTCAAAAAGAACAAAAATTAATACTAATTAAATTATCATCTTTTAGCTACAACAACCCTTTAAAATCTAACCCATGCAAATTTTCTCATGTTGCGTTTTTGAAGTATACTTAAAAGACATTTTGCCCCTAATTATAAAGTCTAACACTGAAAAGAGATTTATAACTCAGGTTCTAGTGAAATCTAAAATCTGGCTGTGAATTCACAATATAATAGTCTATTAACTTGCAGTATACTATAGTCTTTTAATATATAGCAGCTTCAATATCAACAATACTTTACTCATCAGCCAACACTAAGATGATTTGTTTTCTAACATCTGACATGAGGAAGAACACAAACACACGTTCCATGTTTTCTATTTAAAATAAGTAACAGCTAAAGTGTTTGCTGCTCAAGTCCTTCCTCAAGTCCAAGTCCATTCTAAATGGTTACAATACAACAATTCCAAAGAATATATGACTAAGAATTGCCTCAAGTTTTCTTTCCTTACCCCATTTGTCTAGCCAAGGATGAGAAACAGTAGAACTATTGGCAGTCTTTGCAACACTGACAGGACACCTACTGTTGAGTTCACTGTGAGCAACGCTGCCTGTCTTAACCTTTCTTGGAGTGAGATAAGCACAGAAATAAGGTATTTCAACAGTGTATTAAGACTTCAGTTTCCCTCCATGAATGGGGACATCAGTTTTGCGTAAGGGACATATAATCAGCTTGGTTCCAAAGGACGAGTCTCAGATGAGACTACATTGAACCACAGGTAGCTAAGTTGTATTTAAAGCAGTTAGCATGTCCATCCTTCCTCTATTAATAAAATAGCTCCCTGCCTCCTAAATGGTTACACATCAATTAAAAACAGTGAACAAAAGAACAATGTTTTGCCAAGTAAAGTGTTAAAGAAATACAACACTCTGACTTCTCAATAAGGTGCAGTAAGTGAGATAAATAAAAATTAGCATAAAGGCACTTGATACCAACTAAGTTTTGTACAGTAGTTTCACTTTAGAATAAAGACATCAATAGTAAAGGCAGATTGATCACTTAAAACACTCTAAATTTGGCAAGAAAACTTAGCAAGACCAAACTAGTGTTACTGGACAACCCGTAAGTGTGCAAAAAAATCACTTATCTTGATGCTATAAACTAAATCCAGACACAGTCAGGTGCTGAGCGTTATTCCTAGCGTCAAAATAAGAGGTATCGGTTTCGTCATCTGGCTGAGGTATGAAAGGCATTGTTTGATGCTGTAGGTTATCCCAGTCTACACCGTGAAAGAGGGGATGACGTTTCAGCTCTGAAACAGAAGTTCACACAAGCGTTAGGAGTTTCCTTCTCTCCAGGACCCAGAGTCACTTCAGTCACTTGATGAAAAATTGTCGCTTGTTTTGTTCTTTTTTACTCCTCTGCAAAGCCCAAACTCAACTGTAATTAGGTTGTAATTATTCCCTATCTCAGTGAGATCAAACTATTGACACAGCAACTAACTTCCTTCCTCCAGCTTGAGATCCTATCCTACACAGCTCACACACTGGCTCAGAGGTACCTAGGGGCTGCCACAGAAGAGACATTTTTCATCATTAGACACCACAGACATTTTAAACTAAGTCTGTTCAGTTTTTGTCAAAATCCTGGGTTGAGCGTGGCCATACAGAAGTCACTGCAATCCTCCTTCACTGCAACCCTCCAATCACCTCCTTCACCACAGGCCACCTGCCTTTTTCCCACCTTCATACTCAGAGGTTAAAAGCCACCGATGGTCAAATTACCACAGAACATCAGGTTCCTCTTTCCCAGCTACTGGAGGCAGGAAAACCAACCAAGCTGTAAGCTTTTCACTCCAGGACTTCCCTGTTCTGGTCATTTTGGCCAGCAGACTTCCTGGTATGTGGCATTTGATGATTAACTTATCATAAAATATCTATCCACCATGAAAGTTGCTTTGCTAATTTGATCAAGTCAAGGGAAGCTATTTTTCAGATGAGTGGGATAAAACCCCCTATTGTTTTCCTAGAACTTCAGACTGAAAGAAAAGATTATGTCATGTAGTTTAAACTGCTGTGAATCACAGACAATTAGATTTTTCACCCAATTACACAAGTTATTGCCCTTACTATTAACTTTATTAAAACATCCTCAATTTAAGACCTTAGATGCTTTTTGAGAGACATTAAGAAGCCAAGAAATTCCCAAATGGTATCAGGCACACTTATAAACGTGGTCCTTCCCTAATTTGAGCTGGCCTAATTCCATCTTCTAGCCTTTGATCTCTTCATGAGTAATAACTTGCATAATAGTTTCCTTGTTTAATGATCTCTTGGGCAAGTTTCTCAAAGATTTCTCCCTGTTTCTCCAATCTCATGCAGTAAGCTTTCTTCCATGCTATTAAACTTTATGAAATATAGTCCCTATTATGACAGCAAGGGAGCTTAAGTCCCTCTACAAAGGAAATACACACACACACACACTTTGTGAAGTCCTCCCACTGTCTAACTCTATGGTCTCTATACGTTCAGTGTAGAATCCTAAAATAGTTTCTTTGAGTTGTCCTCTGCAGGATGCTTTCCCTCCAAGCCACAGAGACCTTGATCACATGCCTAAAATTAATTATACCAAGATTCCCCAAATGTCTGTTGCAGGAATTTGTTAATAGTGGATTTTGGTATGTCAGATACTAAACATTCATAGCAAAAAGCATTAGAGTAAAGAAAAGTTCAATATCTGCCGAAAGAGGAAAAGTAAAACCTTGCCACAAACACAGGAAGTTCAAGGACTCGCTAATTGTGCTGACGCTGTGTATGGAGCCGAAATAGCCATTAACATTTATTAGTCTGTTTTAGGAGGACAACGCTTTCACGTGCAAAGAACACAAGAAATAAGTTCAATACTAACCTTTCAGTCCAGCTCTCTTAGCACTGTCAATTGTTAAAAGAATATCTATTGCATTTTGGGCATTATCAGACAGCTTTTCTTCACCCTCGGGCCAGGGAATATCTATGGGCAAAGATGCAAATGAGTCAGTAACTCAAACCATGCAACAAACTTTGTAACAAAGATGCTTCCCTTAATTACTAAAACAGATTACCTCTTTTTAAAATATTTTGGAAGACCTGTGTTGGTGTTTCATCATTAAAAGGTGGAATTCCAGTTAGAAACTCAAACAGACAAACTCCAAGGGCCCACCAGTCCACAGCAGAACCTAAATAGGAGATATCCAGGCCATTAAATAAAACAAAGCTGCTTAATAAACTTTGTATTTGTTACACATAATGGTATTTGCAAATATTAGAAGATTAGGCTTAGCAAAAATTTTAAAATATTTAAATTCTCCAAAAAGAAAAGCTTTACTTATAATTATTCCTAAGATTAAAGATATATTAAGGGCTTTTTCTACCCACTTGCCTAGTCTGCTCCTTTATTCATTACAGTCCCATGGTTATCAGCCCCTGTCAGAAAGGATTCACGGGCAGCCTCCTCTAAGGGCTTGTTCTGTGCCCCAAACACTTCAGCACCTCCTCCAGAGTTCAGGTGAATGCTCTGTGTTAGAATCTCATTCCTTTCTCTCATTTCTTTGACAACACTCCAAGAATTCAAGCTTTTGAACTCTATTTTCATTCATCTAAAATTTATTCCAAAATATTGATGACAGCTTGTGGAGGCAGACCACCATGTGAGGAACTGCTATTACTTTCCATTGCATTCAAGTTGATTTGTGTAGTCACGAGCTTTCTTGCCTTTGATAAGTAGCTTTGCTTCCCCAGGTTCCAGTTTTTGCCCAGTCCTATTAATCCACTTATAAACAAGCAGGCAAAGCAACACCAAACACCACTGCATGCACTCTAAGCTTTCTGCATCTTTAAGCCATGCTCACTCCACTCTATAAAGAATGACACTTGCTGAAAAAAAAAAAAAAAAAAAAGAGTATTTTTGTTTGCTTCTTTATGTGTATAGATATGATAAATGAAAACATAAAAAAAGCTTTAAGTCATCTTTTAAGTCACCTCAAGGTAGAAAAGCAAATTTTTCAGTCATTTCAAAAAGCCCATTCGACTAAACCCCAGAATGTCTGAAAACTGATCTATACAACTGCAACTAAAAATAATCCAACACACTTTTAAGCAGCGTGTTACAGCAACAAGAACATCCCACCAAGCTAAGCATTTCAAAGCAGTGAGGTCACATCCACTATTGTTAGATATACTCGGATGCTTAGATAAAATATTCTCAGCTTTAGCAAAGTCTAAGAAGATCACAACTCCAAAGCAGTGTAACAGGTTTCAGCAGAAACCTTCCCCCTTAAAGTGTAAGAAAAACTAAATCCTACCCTGCTCCCTCTCCCCATCTATTAACACAAAGCAAGAAACAGAAATACAGTCTTGCGTAGGTCTCATACATTGGAATCTTCTTTGCTACACATTCAAACTGATTCCAACTGACTGCATAAACATGAAAGGAAGTAATGAGAAAAAAAAAGTCTCTGTTTTTTTCCCCCATTACAAAAAGTCACCAAGAAGAGCAAGTACTGACTTTTCTCCTGAAGCACGAGCTTAAATGTGTGACTTCTGAGAGCCTAGTCACAGAGATATTGAAGTTTCCTGGATTTTTTTTTTTGGAAGCATCACACATTACATGCAGTATATACTGGGCACGTATTCCCATATATAAGACAGCATTAATCAAACATTTTTTCTTGGAAACTGTGATCTAATTATACTTTGACTGTTTATAGTTTTGCTGAACACGCCTTTTCTATTACAGCACAAAGCAAACTCACCAGAGGTCAGAGTTCCTGCATATGAAAAGATAATGAAGTGTATTACAATTATTGCAAGCAGCCTAACAAATCTAAACACCAGTAAATATTTTAGGTACAATTCTCTGAGTGAAGGTATAGGAACACAGACTTTTTAAAGTTGGTAGTTCAGCAATAAAACATTAATGTTAAATATGTTACAAACAGGAATAAGTTCTCATAACGTCACAAAACTATTTTAATATTACAGCTACAATTATAAGCAAGTTAATGACTACAAAAGTATATAGTGAAAAAAGTTTTAAGTTTCAATTCTAGAAAATCCTGACTGCATTCAAGTTAATGAGAAATTTGCTATTTATTCAAAGGAAATCACAAACCCTTTGAAATTACCACTGAAGTCCTGAAAACATTTTATAATTGTGTGAAAACCATTTTGAAACTCAGTTTTTCATTCTCTATATAGGATTGATTACATCATGTTATCAAGTTTTCATGTCTGTCAAGTATCTAAGATTCCTCAATGAAAATGCAAAACAATAGTCAAATAATTTTAATTGTCACATTCAAATTGTTAAATATATTAATGCAATTTTAGCTAACATTAGTTAGTTATACACAGCAGAACTCTCTTATTCCCCAGATTAGTGATCTTTCCATTTCTCAAGGAAGGTTCATTAGTAGTATCAACATAACTGGTAAGACTATTTCCTTTACAAAACACAGATAATCTAGAAGCATACTTTTTGTGATGAATATAAAGTGTGATTGTAAATACAAGAAACTTACTCTGGCATGCATTTTTTGAAAGGTTCTTTCAAATTAGCAGGAAAATATTTCAGCCTTTTTGTTGACCTCTTTTTTTAATGCAGAAATTACAATATTTATGCACTCATGCTGAGAAATACTTGATTGCTACTATTGTTCATTAGATGAGAGATCCTGTCACAATACTTCATAAAATTCATAAAATCACTTCAAGAATTGATTTTAAGGCAATTTTGTAAACTGGGTTGACTGCACATAGTGCTTCAGTAGCAATAAATGTGGAATACGTTTTGTTTGAGAATAATTGGATCCTTTTATACTAAATTTGACTAAATTGAAATAAAAAAGTCTAAGAACACACAGAATGGCCAAGTTGCGACTCCAAAGCCATGCAGAGGGTGTCATGCTGCCTAAGCGCAGTATCTGATACATTAAATCAGCATTGGGCAAGATTATGTCAAAGCATCCAAGCCTCTAGTTATGGGCAAAAATAAAATTTAAGGAGCTACTGAGGCAAACAGTCATCAGTATTGGCAAACACAGTATTGGCCAGTTAGTACTGGCAAACACTAAGGTCTAGATATTAAGAAAAATCATCTAATTGAAGTTTTTAAGTACTCTAAAGACACTGTCACCCTGCAAGTATTTGTAACTCTAATGGTCTGTGTTGCTTACCATGAGGCTTTGTCAGAAGCAGCTCAGGTGCCAGGTAGTCTGGAGTCCCTAAGATACGTTCACCCTCTACAGGGGCAGCTCCTCTTCTTACACTTTTTGGGGTTCTGTACGGTGTGCCAGTGTCTCCCTGATGAGGTGTCTTCGGGCATGCAATGAAAGACTTCAGATGTCAAACCAAAGCAGACCGATTCCCCACGCCCTTGGCTCATCCCCTAATGGCACAGTGACAGCTGAGACTTAAGCCAAAGTCAGTGGCATGTTACAAAACGTACATTCCCAAGCATGTATCAATTGTGATTCCATCTTTATCTCATTAGCCTGAGGGTAGATGATGCCTACTATAAACATGCAATTCATGTCTTAAAGAAAGCACACAACATTTCCTTCTAATTTGGAATCCGGAGAGAAAAACAACAACAACAACAACAAAAAAACACTTTTCTAAAAATAACTCAAAAATAGACTTAATTTTAGCATCAAGTTCTCAATACTAGCCAATATAAAGCAAGTATATTGTGTCAAATGATGCCCGTAAAATCAGGAGAAGCCTGAATATCATTCACTGCATATAAAATATACTCAACAGATACTGAATGTGCTTTGTGATGTCTAAGCTGTATTCTGAGAGCTGCATAATGACTGTTGATGAAATTCTGCCCGTTTAGACTTATGTTACTGTTTACAACTACACAGGCTTTCAGAAAGTAATCAGGGACAAAATTTGAAGACAACACAGGCAAACCTGCAAGTCGATCAAAAAATTCTCACGGAATAGGCTGACTGCAATGTAGAATTTCCCATTATGGCCTACAGATACTATTAAAATATTTGGCAGTTGCATTGGAATTAAGGGTATGTGGAAAGATAAAGAATGAGAGTATCTGGGTACAATTTGTTTTTTCACTTTGTCTTCAATGCAAGAGATCGATGCGTTATCACTATTCCTAATACTGGTTTCAGAATCCACCAGTGAAATAGTAAATACATAATCATCTACCATGGTACTATTTTGTAACACTCTTAAATACTTCCAACTTGAAACTTAAATAGGAAGATAACTTTTTACATAGCGTAATGCCATCAATCATCTATCCATTTAACAGCAGATGAAGTGCATGTTAATCCTGACCCTGTTTCAGCTGAATCCAAGTTTTATAGTGAATAAAATTTTACGGTGAATATAAGCAAGCAATTGAGACAAGGACATCAGAAGACGAAAAAAAGACTTTCCCCAAAATACTGCTTTGTATGTCTCCTTTTAGTAACTAAGTGAATTTGGTGTACCAAGAAGTGTTTTCAGAGTTTTCTCCAACAGCTTTAAATCCTGCAACTCAAGCAACTGGACAAAGGTTTTGTAAATCTATACTAGAATAAAAAAAAAAAAAAAAAACAGTAAGCATAGATTGAAAGTACACCTATGCCTGCCTCACATCTAGGGGTCCAATTTATTTTAAAACAGTAGGCTTTTATTTACTATTAATAGGACAAACACCATCAAAGCAAAATCCTCGTAACATGCAGGCAGCTGTTACTGCTTGCATCAGTCTTCATCATAGGTTTGTGAGGGGCACACAGCAGCCGTTCTACCCAGAGGAAACACAAACATACACACAGTGGGCAGAAGAGGGGCTACCAGCAATCCAACAGACCACACTGGGATTCAGGAAGATAAGTGAAAGATATCACATTTCATCAGAAAAATTTAAAATAACCCTCAGGAAGCATCACTGTTACAGAAATAGGTTGCGACAAAACAACACTGGGTTTCTCTACCTGTTCACAGTAAAAGCAAAGAACCTGTGCGAGAGGCAGCCTAAGCAGCTGCTCATGGGAGCAGAGGTGAACAGCAGACGTCCAGGTATTGCTAAGCTCTTACTGAAAAGAATTGGTTTTGGCCACATAAGTGCAGTAAGCCCAAGCCTGCGAGTGCAAGTCACCTTTGACAGACTACTGACAACTGACTCTTCTAAGTTGCCAACCAAGAAGAGAATTTGACATCGCTACTACTTAATGTACAGAGAATTTCTGTACGCCTCATTACAGACCTGATACACCCTATGTGGTCTTCCTTTCTGTAATGGAGTGATAGCTGTCGGGTAAGATCCACTACAAGCAGGTGAAAGATCCATCATATCCAAGGAAGCCATACTACATGGTTCAGATGCATTGGATACATTAATTGGACTGTTGTAACTTCGGAAAGCAACAGCATTTCTTTTGAAGAGGTTCACTGTTTTCATCATCTTTTCTGAAGGAGAGACCACTGTCTCCAGGAGAGTTTCTGTCACATGTTTTTGGTCATTATCCTGTGCATGATGCAACAACCTGCAATCCTGGACAACATGCTCTTCTCCATTTTGTGAGGCACCTTGCAAGTTTGGAGATGTTATTAGCGCATCTTCAGGTTTTGGTTCTTCAAAGGAGATGTCTTTAACACTTTTATCCAAATCTAAGAGTTGCTTTTCTAAATGGCTTTCTGTAACAGACATTTCAGGAAAGGATAAATCAGAGCCTGCACTGAGGATTCCTAGAGGCTTTTCATCTTCCGTGCCTAACAAGCTGGAGTTCATATACTCCTTCTTATCATCCTTGTCACAGTCTGCATCCAGGTCACACATAAGATTTTTAGCTATTAGTGGAGTAACTGATTTATCTAGTGTTTGCTGCCTACCAGTAGCACCCTTAACTTGTTCCTTGCTTTTGCAGGTCTCTTGTAGACATCTATCATCATGAAGCAGTAAGGACTGAATTTCTGTTGTCAAACCCGACCTTTGATTTACCTGAAATTCTGAGATATGACAGCCACGTTTATATTCTGCATTGCTTTTTTTAACATAGTTAAGCTCCTGACAAGGACTAGTATCAACTAGTTCAAAGCTTCTTTTTACACCTGGTTTTTCAAAAATTTCTTCCTCTTTGCTAGGCTTGAGAGGATCTTTCAACCATGAAGGTGACTGCTGGTGACTCGAAGTTCCTGCTTTTTCATTAGTGGTATCGTTTTCATTCATGTTAAGTTTTTCTTCCCAAATCTTATTTTCAGAGAGACATTTTCTCACTATGCCTTTCACATCCAGTGCAGTTACAGGAGTACCCATCACATCAGAACGTTCCGGTACTAATTTCTGCCTGCTGCCAGAATCGTTGCTACTAATAGGAGAAATGGCCGACTCAAGTTCTTTTTTCTTCAACTCTTTAATATCTTTGCCATTCAGTAATTGCACGTTAGAAAGGAGAGTTGGCTCGCTGTTATTTGTATTGCCTGCTGTAGAACACAATTCATCTTCATTTTGCTGAAAATGAGAACATTAAAAGTTGAGTATCAACTCAACAGAAAAATATGATCACAGCTTTACAGAAATATGCCCTTGAAAATACCTTCTTTCCATTTCAATAAATTGAAGTTAGAAAACACTACTTATTCTTTCTAACCAGTAGTAGTGATTAATAAATGACACATTCCAAAAAAAAAATTAAATTAGGGATTAAGTCTGGTAATTTGACTTTAAGACACATGCACGCGCACGCGCGCACACACACACACAGACACACATAAAGCTTGCTAGAATACAGTAGAAAGCCCAGTAACATTTTATATTGAGAAATTAAACCAACCCATACTAACCCATGTTACTCTTTGGAGGTGACAAAGAAAATTTGGATTTTACTGCTAGCTTTGGCAGCACAATAGTAAAAACAAGGCCTTGGAAAGCGAACGGATAAAAATTAGTGCGTAGTTTTAAATATAAATTCTTCTGTTTTGTGTGTGAGCTAAATGGGGATAGTGACAAACTGCTAAGTGGCAAGGCAGAATTTTCCTTTAGGTCTTTTACATTTGTCTGTACAGAATTGCATTAACAGTTTAAAATTGGAGAAAGTATTTATAGCAGCTATCACTAACTACATATGCTAGGTTAATTACTACAAAAAACTTTCAGTACAAAAAAGTTAAAAATCTTAAACACTTCAACTTTTCCTAGCTGGTAGCAGACCGAAATGTGTATGTTATATATATTTTTCCCCATTTCTGCCTTTTCATAGAATTTTCCTGTCTGCATGCTCGGCAAATAAAACCACAGATATAAGGTCAGCTTCCAGAGAGCAAGTGTTCCCAGTATTATGCATCCTGTGGGGAATAAGGCTAAACCCAGGAGTAGCCTTCACTTCCTCCCCTTTCCTGCAGGCTGGGGGGCATTTGCTGTCCTGTTGCATATGACTACTATTACTTTTTCCTTGGGGTGGCAGGGATGGGGAGGAAGAAGGAAGGTGGCAATAATAGTTTGATCCAAAATACTCCTGCTCAACAAGGATTACAATGAGTTGTTTTCCTGCAGTTGGACTTCTCTACCTTTGGAATACCTAGAAAAAGTGAAGAAGATTTGTACACATATATAGGCACATCACATATATAGGCACAAGGTCATTATATTATGTAGTGAAAAAAAGATGAAGCAATCCTGACCTCTACATCTTTCTCCCACCTGGGGCTGCTGCAGCATTCGGATTCCATACTGGACACACGCGTACTGGCACTGGAGGTACCAAACTTTCTTCTTGACTGCAGCAAAGATGGAGTTAAACTTCTCACTGGCATTCCAGGGGAGAAGGCAGAATTATCAAGACCTTGTGAAGAAAACAAACAACAACAAAAAATAAAAAAACCAAGCACACACTCAAATATTGATCCAAATAAGCAGCATATATTGCATACATTATCCAGCTTCACATTACATCAAGCTTTCACCCCATGGAATTATGGAAGGCTGTGAGAGATACAGTAATTTTTCTCTTGTCATCTTTCCTGCATAATCAGTTCACTCATTTTTTGAGGTAGGGACTTGGCAAGAGCTTTAAGAACAACATTAGCATTAATACAACAGTAATTTCCTTTTTCTTTGTGGTTTGAAAATATCAAAGCTCAAAAATGAGAATTTAAATGGAACACATATGTGGCTATATTAAGCTCAAAGTATGCCAAGAACTGTCACTACCTTTTACAAAATCATAAAAGGTGATTTTGCATACAGTGGTTGCACAGTTCAAAAATAAATAAATAAATAAATAAAAAATCAGACCTTAAAAATTGAAGGACTGGTAGACAGCAAAATACTGATGGAAGCACTGCCCCTTACAAGTGATCTTAGCCACTCACATAAGTCAAAAGCAAACAAAACCAAATCTTATAGCTGAGAGTGTTAATTGATAATTTGTCTCAGGATACTCACATGTTTTAAATAATTTTGCTGAAAGAGGAGTATTTTCCTTTTGGGCTATAGATGTGGGAGAAACCCCTCCATGCAAACCATCTGAAGCTTGATGGGAATTGGACCCTGTAATTCCAGCAGGAGTATACTACCAAACAAAAACAAAACAAAAACAAACAAACAAAAGTATTTTAAAACAAATAATAATTATATATATGATAATACTTATATATATATTTATGAAATACCTGCATATAAATAAAAATAACAGAGCAAATAATCCAAGATTATATGTGCGACTTTTTATATTCTTTATTAGATCTGCATGGGAACTAAGTCAGAGCCATATACAGATTTTTTGATTGTTTTTGTTTTTAAGTATAATTGATAATCATTGGTTTGAAGGACAGTTCCAGCTAATCTCTCCAAAACTTCAAGGTTTTGGAAATGCTTCTTAAAAACATCTATTAGCTAAAACTAGAGATTTAATAAATATACTAGTTGAATTGAAAAAGTTTTTAAGATAACAAAGCACTTGAAATCTTCAGTTTTGTCAAAGAAGGTAATAATTGCTTACAAAACCCAGAGAGCTGATGAGAGATAGCAGTTGCCCAGGAGTACGTGAATAGTCTTGTTTTGGCTTTGCCATGGATGGGGTAGTGAGGATGTCCATCATATTTATCTCTGTAAGCAGATTAGAGGGAAAAAAAAAGGTGAGCCATTTTTTATTTTACTATTACAAAAGTTAAATATTAAGTACATGTTTAATATTTAAGTCAGATTAAGAAAAAGTTTAGTGACATAATGAATAAATATATGAAAAAAGCTACTAAAAGCAAATGAAGACCTACCTGTACATTCCTATTAAATAAAAGCCATATGGCATTCGTAAATAACATTATTATTCAGAAATAGTAGAAATCCAAATTCTGTTCCAGCATACCATTATATAAATAGTGCCTTTTATTTTTTTTTTTTTTAATTGGACTCAGTTTCAATTTTTAGATTCTTTGTTTTTAAGAAGATATTCCCTCATGGCCAAGAAGGCCAATGGGATCCTGGGGTGCATTAGGAAGGAAGAACGTCTGCAGCAGGTCGAGGGAGGCGATCCTGCCCCTCTACTCGGCCCTAGCGAGGACGCATCTGGAGTACTGTGTGCAGTTCTGGGCTCCTCAGTACAAGAGGGATGTGGAGCTGCTGGAGAGAGTCCAGCGCAGGGCTACGAGGATGATCAGGGGCCTGGAACATCT
>JAYECN010777885.1:0-44556 GCA_035222435.1 Microcambeva ribeirae | reverse complement strand
CCCCCCCCCCCCCCCCCCCCCCCCCCCCCCCCCCCCCCCCCCCCCCCCCCCCCCCCCCCCCCCCCCCCCCCCCCACGACTCAGAGGGAGAGTTCCTATTTCGATGGCAGTAAGCTCTTTAACTTCTTGGGTGTTTAGACAAAAGCAGTCCCCATGACCACTAATTGCAAACAACACAAAGAGAAAGAATGGTTATCTTCTGCACTTTTAAAAATGCTTTCAGTGCAAAGGGGGAGCATTCAAGGCTTAATCACAACAATGGCAAGTAATTCTAAAGCCCTTTTGTATTGTAATAAGCAATTTAAACCAACAGCATGCAATCTGCAAGATATTTCACTATGGAATTAGACCCTTTTCAAGAGAGGCCTCTATGTCTGCATGCACAGGTTAACAGAAACATAGAGATGCCCACAAGTGCACACACACAATACTTAAGGTTCTGTCTGTCACTACTTGGCCCCTGAGCTAAACACAGCCTATTTCATTCTTTGCAACTGATGCTATCACCAGTTTCATCCCACACTGCAGAGTTGTTTGCTTCACCTACCCAAAGTTCAGGGCTTTTGGTAGTCGAGTACACCATGTTTTGGGCAATTGACATGCTGACTTCACTAAAACGAAATGTTTGCAATAGAAAATGTGACTGAAGTTAGTTCTGGAGCACAGCATTAGGGAAAAAGAATGATGTTAGCGGATCATAAAACCTAGTATACGTACATTTTGAACAAGAAAAAGAGTGTGCTAAGATGACTACCTTCTTTCACAGCAGTTGAACATGACTCAGGTTTTGATCATGCCAGAATTGAATAACAGAAAATATTGTCCTTTTGAGACTGCATACACCTTGGCACTTCAGTGCTTCTAATTGCACAAAATGAGAGGAAAATACAGCTTAGTTGTCTCCCATTGTATTCCTCCTGGCTTTTGCCTTACGCTATTAGATGGGAATTCAAACCCAGATCCTTGACATGAAAGGTTTGAATCAGGATACTCTACCAGAAGTCAGGAGGCTACAGGATGTGCAAAAGGTCTTCTGCTTGTTTTTTCTTATAGTTAATGCTAAGACAGAGAGCAAACAAGCACAATTATATGTTAAGACATCTGAAGGATTAAGAATATTGCAATTCTGGTCTTAATACTGAATACTTAAGTGAGAGTGGAAAAGGTGTGACAAAAAGAGAGACATATTTCTCCCATATCCAAGCTGATGTGGACGCCTCCTTTGCCCAGCTTTATGTTAGTCTCTCTCTGAGCTAATCCGACTAGATTTATGGTAATGTTGCTCTTCAGGTTCTCGTCATTTAGGGAAGTAAGAGTGCATGAGAGATGAAAAATGTTCCTCTGTGATGCATAAGAAAAACTGCATGCCAACTATAAAAAATCTGCCCACCTGAAGCTATGAAATATTTTTTGAACACTCATCTGCAATGGACAAGGTTGGTACATTCTGGCTTAGCCTGGCACTGTGCAGAAGGCACAGTCTGCTCAGATGCTACCAGCCCATTAGCAACATCTTTGAAGGAATACAGAGCACAAATGCAGCCTGGAGATGTAGCTCCCCAAACTGCTGAGTTTAACCATAAGTTAAACAACTTTGATACACATTTATTGTATTAAGCAATATACTGCACATTGATGTACATACAATGTGCATTCACATTGATGGCACTCATTTTCAAGAATGTTAATAAGCTCGTAGAAAGAAAAAAATTCCTTGTTATTCCCAAAAGTGGGAATATGGTACAACTTTTTAAGCGTAATTCAAATCTATTCTGGGCTTCAAGGAAATTTTTGATCATATCTGTTCACTAAGAGAAATTCCTGTCCATAAAGTAAGGATACATCCAGGGTGCTGGATCAAGTGATCAAAGCTAGATGTAGCTGACCATTCTGAATGATAAAAAGCATGCATAACTGAATATATATCTGACTGAATATTTGCATCTACTACTGCTGAGAAGAAAACACTGATTTTAAGCCATTCCTAAGTATTTCAAATTATCCAGGACCAAAGAAGAAAATCAGAAACCATTACTAGCAGTAGGGGGCAGGGAAATATAAAAACTGAGAGAAAAAATAGCTATTAAAATATATTTTGGTCTTATAAAATGGGCCTTAATGAACTATAAAATAAATAAGCCTTAATGAACTATAACAAGCACTTACAATTATTTCTATGGTAATAAGCTTGTAGAATACATTTGCCATATTCTGGTCATTAACAAGATAAGCTTTGGAATACATAATTTAACAAAGGAGAAATTTCACCAACAAAGGAATTCCAGGACCTTTGTGTGTCTGTCACCTCACAAATGTATTTGAATGTCAAAAGAGAAAATTCTCAGCCAATAAATATCCCGATTTGTTCATACGAACTGAAATATAGCTTTGATAGCTTCTTCTTTGCATCAGATTTCTATTCTGCATTATCTTTAATGCTGTGTACTTGGAAAAAAATGTAAATAAATACTGGTTATTGGGATCTGTCTTACATAGAAAATTTAATAGGAATTCTTAATTGCATGTTGTAAACACAATACAAATGGTAGTTATAAAAATAAGAACAATTTTCTTGAAAATAATCAACAAGAATGACTCCTCATATAACTAACTTTATAAGACTTATGGCTTGACATCAAGAAAATAGTCCTTGCAAAAATTGAAATAGAGGAAATTCCACTTAAAAATCACAAAAAAATGCCTTTTCTTACTGTAAAAGCGGTCAAACAGTGTTCTAGTGTTTGCAACAGATTCCCAGGGTTCCCAGAAAGGTTCTGGAGTCATCATTCTTGGAGATACTCGACACTGGACACAATCCTGAACTACCTGCACTAGGTTACTCTGCTTGGCCATGGATTTGGACCAGATGGTCTCCAGAAGTCCCTGCCCACTTTAACTGTCATTCTGTAAGGCACTTAGAGGTTATAGTTATGGCTTTTAAGTAGCTAAAAAGATGCACAACTAAGAAGCAAAGTTGAATGAAGACAATTATTATTGGACCCTTAAACTGGATGGGTTTTTTTTATTTTTTCCTGTCCCTTTTCTAAAAAATCCCTTCAATTCAGAATGATGCCTATGGGGCTAAAGATATTTGTTCTTCTAAAAGTACCCCAGCACTTTCAAACTTTAAGAAAAAGCATGACATGAAAATCTTCCACAGATAATATGTCCTTTTTTTTTTTTTTTAATCTAAAGACTAGCAGATGATCAAAGTGATCTAATTACTGCCATTTAATGAGTTACTACTTCCCATCTGAAAGGCAGCAACTGATGCAACGTTATTCTTAGCATGTTTCCATGACATGACATCAAATTAATGCGTTTTACTCTGCACTCTCAGCAGCCTGTCCAGAGACAGCTATAGATGTTCAGCTAACAAGAGGTAATTCGATAAGTCAAAGTAATGTGAAAATTGAAACGATCTACCCTTATTTTACCTTGTGCATCATTTCAGTAACTTGAAACTTTGCTGATCTTCTAAGAATTTGGGATGATAAGATTAATTCGAGATGCACAGCTGTAATACGGTGTCTCTCTGTACAGACTCTCACAACATTTCCGATGACCTAGTTCTAACAGAAATGGCTTATGCACTTTATAGCAAAATCATTTGACACTGTAATGAAAAAAAAGTCATTTAAGTATAAAATATGGTTATTAATTGAGGAATTAATAATCTGTCAAAGCTTAAGCAACTTCCTTAACAAATTCAAAAGGAAAAGAGGCATCTCTTCAGCAGTTTTTAGGAAATAGAGACTGTTATTCCTTTAATGACTATTTAAGTCAAACGGCTTCTTTTACAGATCCATTGAGAAAGGCTATTTTGAGAGCTGAAACATATTCTGTAAATGCAATGTTGTTGTGAAGCAGATTCCAACTCCTATTAAAGTCTAATGAAACTATATGGGATATTTCAGAAATTTCACTGAGTACAGCAGAATTATAATTCTTATTTTAAAGATGGTTTGAGAATCTCCCATCCCAGAGATAAAGGCAATTAAAGTAGATTATACATGTTTTAAAGAGATTACTTATTAACAAGATGTAGACATTACTCAGATGAACACAAGGAGGTAGATAGCTATTAAAGACACGACAGCCACTAAGTTATTTCAGCCAGGTGTGGAGCTGCGTGGAATTTTTTGTTTTGTTTTGTTAATGAAGGTATAGGAAGAAAACGATGTTGTAGAGAAAGCCTTGAACAAGCCCTCTTGGCTCTACCTGCTTTCATTCCCAGCTTTAAAGCACACCTCTGAGATCATTATGCGTGTTTTTGCTTGGAGAAAAGCACATAGTATCATTGAAGAACATGACAAGCTACAGGAAAGGGTGGGTTGAGGCCATCTTCTTTCTGGGATGACCTCAGCAGATGTTCCTGAGATAAAGTTACACACTACTTCAGTACACACTACTATTTTTTTTTTTTTTTTTTTTTTAATTTATAATGGTTTTCCTAAGACACTGAAATGCCTATGAACCCACCAACCAACAAGTTGCTCAGGCTCCAGTTTCCTGAGATAAAGCTTAGGTGAAAAAACATGATAAAGATTGGCAAAAAGAAAGAAAAACAAAGAAAAACCCTCCCGTATACACAACTGTAGATGACCTCTCTCAGAGAACTAATTGACACACTGAAACCAAACCATCGTCCATTCACAATGCATCTTCCTTCATGGCCAACTATAATCACAGATTTACTGCTTTTCTTAGAGAACGCTCTTCGAGTAGGGCATCATTTCCTCTAACTAAACAGCCCAAATATTTCTTTTTTAACTCACTGTTTCCAAAGAAAATCCAGTGTCCTATTTGTTAGGTTTTCTTCAAGAGCACATCGATTCCAAATTATTTTGCTTTGAAGCCATCACCAAGGATAATATCCATGTACACTTTCACATATCTTCTATATTATTGGTATGTCACATTAGTATTGCAAGTATTGGTATTAGCAAGTGGTACTGGCATACTGCACTCTGCCCTCTTCCAGAGGGAATATATAAGATTCCTCATCTCAGGAAACAAGTTTTCTGCATTTACTTCTCAAGAACACAGAAAGATAGATCACCCATGTACCAAAATCTGATATTCTCAGAGCTTCTATTACCACTATTCTATATACATAGAATGAGAAAAACAAAATAAAACCAAAACAGAAACAAAACAAAAACAGACACAGCCTTTGAGACTGATTTTAGAAAGAAAACATTGTAATAATTCCAGCGGCCTTGTTGTTTCAATAAGTTTGTTCTCAGAAAGCGTAGAACTAAGATTGTATTTCTTAGAGAGAGGGGAGAAAAAACAAAACATAATTGCAGCACTTTAATAACGTGAGTAGGGAAAGCAAAACTTTGTCTGTTATTTGACAGAACTGCAGTGCTTTTTTCAAAATCTCTCATTCTCTCTCCTTCGCATACAAAAGCTTTCAAATATCACGGAACTTGCTGAGACTGAAATGCTGCTGCTAAGTACAGGAACCTTGCTCATCTCCTGATCACCCCCCCATACAAGAGAAATTGCTCTCCAGAGAAGAGGAGCCTCTTGCTGCTGTAGCAAGAAGAATCCCATAGCTTCCCAAATTGAGTTTGGTGAAACTGTGCACGTCCCAGAGCTGTGAAGGGTCAGGAAGAGCTATGACCACTCCTAGCCTGCTCTTCCATGTTCTTGTCCTTTTTCACATAGTCTTTCCTTAAGTAGCTGTAAATGGCACAGCACAAGGCCAAAAAGACTATCAGACTGAATCAGTGTGGGCATTTTTGTGCTTGTTATTGCATTAGAAACTGAGTGCACTAAATATCAGCCTCTTCTTTCAGGTCCTCAGAGGTGTGCCATCACTCTTAGGCATTGCAAAGCACAAATAGCTAATGTTTGCCTTTTGCTTTTTGCAGCTCAGCTCAGGAACTCTCCATTGATCTGAAGGGTCAGGACTGTAGGATTATTCAGAGGACTATGGGATTATTCTCTTTTCCTGCCCATTGAAAGGAAAAATTGCAGAAACCTGAGATGGGACTAAGCAAGTTGCTGCCTTCTCAAAATTCCCACTGACATTGGATTCAAAAGAGTGAATTCAAGTTACTACATTTTAATTGAGCTGCAGGCATTATTGGCATGTGGGCTCTCAGTTTAAAGCAAAAGGCAGAAAAAAAGCAAAGAATATATCCTGCCTTATCTCTTTCCTGCCAGAGTTAACAACCTGGCATTACTTGACACCTGCAATAACCTAAGATCGTGTTGATGGTCTGACATGCATTCAGCCTCGGTAAACCTCCATCAAAATTTTCATGTGCCTCAAAGCTTAGACAATGTGTATGAGATTTGGGGAAACTCAGAGAACTTCTTAGAAGCAAAACAGCCTATTTTCTGGCCTCACACCTTTCTTGTCCTGTGTTATTTTGAAGGTTCTTTTGTAAGAAAAGGACCTTTTGTCCCTTAAAATCTGATTTCTTTTGGCAACCTTTTCTCTGTTCTATGTGGCTGTATCTCAGAATTCAGCTGGCTTCCACTGAAATAACTTAGTGCATGTTTTATGATTCCTACCATGCTGCAAGAAGTCAGGGGCCCAGCACACAGGGACATGGAGGAAAAGGAAAAAAATAAAGTCACCAAAGACAGGCTGTATAAAAATCAACTTTCTGAGCCAAGTCGCTTTCTCCATTGGTCACAGTACAGAATATATTCAACCACACAATAAGCCAATAAGAGAAACAGGCAAGGAAAATTGGAGAGGGAAAGCAGAGAGGGAAAGCAGAGAGGGAAAGCAGAGAGGGAAAGCAGAGAGGGAAAGCAGAGAGGGAAAGCAGAGTCAAAATATTTTTCTCATTTTCTCTAACGACTGAGTCACTAAAAATCAAAAGAATAAATTTGCAGGCTCAGGAAATCAATGACAGGAACTTAATTCTTGCTTTCCCATAGAGATTAGATCTCTGCTCTAGAGCAACTGTCCAAATGAAGTAAAGACTGGTGCCTCTTGCTCAGGATATATTACATGCTAAAAGATAGGTTTGTTCAAAAAGTGGCTGGACAAATTAAGAAAGTTAAAGGGAGTGGCCTACACTGATGGCAAATAATGGCTAAATAACAGCTTTGGGATCAGGAAATCTAACTGGTGAAGGCTGGAAGCATACATTACAGAACGATCAGTCTTACACACTTGCCTGTTTTTTTTTCTAGCTTATCCCGTGCACTGCTGTCAGCGACTGCATCATCTACTGAACAGAGGTACACTGCTTTACTTCTCTGCCTCTTTCTTCAGTGAAGGATTCTAAGGTTGTAAAGACCAGTAAGTCCATAGGGTCTAAGGATCTATAAAACGCAGCCCATGTACTGTGTTCAGAAACCTTCGTCTGCCTCATGGGAATCTCAGAAATGGGGAAAACATCTTGTACTTCAAAGACCTCTTGCAAGAAAAGGACACAGAATAGTCATTTTTTTTTTTCTTCCTTCAACAAAACAGCTCAAGATGCTTAAGCTGTCATCAGAAAGCATACTTTCCAGCCTTCAAGTACATTTAGTACTTTTCTCCAGGTTTGTCACCTTTTTCTTCCCCCCAATGAAGAAAATGCCTAAGATGTAGGATTTCAACAGTCTTGATTGTCACTTTGTGTATTTTTGCACTGACCCAAATGAGTCACAAAAGACAGAGAACATAGAATATCCATCCAGGCTAAGAAATCCTGACACTAGACAAAGGCATTGTTAAAAGAGGGTGATTCTTTCTTTTTAAGATGTTTACTGATGTTGAACTGTAACAGCAAAAAGAGCAGCTGCAACACTCTTACAATATGAGCAATGTGACCCAAAAGTTTGCGGGCTATTTTCCTGAGGTGGCAACAAACAAATGTACAGACATAAGTCCCCAGGAGTTTCTCCAGGTCCTCTGTAGATGCTCTTCTCTCTCTCTCCTCAGACGAAACTGCCCCAAGGGAGAAGTGACATACTTATGGCAGGGTCCTCACAAGGCAGAAGCCAGGGCTCAGAGTGCTCCGAAACAGCTGGTCTCTCTGCACACACTGAGCCAGAAGCTGTGGATGCCTTCGCTGCTTGGAAAACTCACAGGAAAAAATGATTTTTTTCTGATGTCAGGAAAGGTTCATCTCCCAAAGTGGTATTTGATTGATAAAGTGTTTCTTTTTTTTTTTTTTTTTGTCCTTGTGAGAACAGTCATTATTTTAGTATAAGTATCTATAAAAACGAAGCCTATATATTGATGATCAGTTAGATAATATTGACATAATTAATTTCATTTAACTCACTGAGTAGTAACCTTCAGATTTCACAGCTGCACTTACAACGGCTAAGGAGACATAGCCAGGCCATCATCTACATGGGGCACAAACCATTTCAGCAGAGTGGTTGATGGGGTTTCTTTTGACTCTGTATTGATTCAGCACACAACAAACTCTTGGGTGACAGGTTAAATGGAAATTCTGGCCAATCATTAGTGTAGTTGGGCTTTCATTTTGTTATATGTCTTTGCACAATTCAGAGTATTTTGCAACCATTTCCTCAACCAGCTTTTTTTCCCCTTTATTCTTTCTGAACTGCCATGTAGAGCTGTTATACATCAAAATCCAGCTGTTCTCCATCTCCCAAAAGTGTGCAAAGCAATTTTACATAACCGTTTGTTGAGGTAGTTGAAACTTTAAATCCACTGATATTTTAAAATCTATTTGCACAGCAATTCAGAATAGGGAAAAAAAAAAAAAAAGTGTTCTCTAAGAGCATAGAAATCAGAAAAAGTCCCTTTTCTGAAATCTTCAAAATATAAATGTGAGACCTACTGCACAGCATTTGGGGTCAGTTTGGATTAAGACTAGGTTGTAATGATCAGAAGTCATACTTGTTCCAGTATAAGTCTATGCACTTTTTGCCTGTACTCGTACTGCTGGAAAGTAGCTCATGTTTTAGAAGTGTAGTAATTAGTTTCCAAACTGATGATAGAAAGTAAAGCATTACACTTTTCCTAGGGCTTTTATTAAGATCTCTAGTTTCACTTCCCTCTACACACAGATCTGTTAACAGAAGATTAACTCTAGTTTTCCAGTGTACTATTATTGCTAGAATATTGTGGTTCTCTGACATTATCTGCTTAAGGGACTTAAAATATATCTAGATTTAGTTAGCTGTTGCTAAGATCTGTGACTTCTAGGTACTGAGAATATTTAAGTATATACAAACCAAGTTTTATTATGCTGTAAATTACCATGAGGCATCACATTTTCAAATCAGAGTAATGTAGCCAATGTTCCTAGGGTTACTCTAGGTTTAAATCACCAGCTGGAACTGTATGCATTGTCTCTTGTGTAAAAGAGGGGCATAAATACATATAGAATTAATAAAGGCATATATTTAACATATATAAAGATCATAAGAGTATCCATACTGGATCATGGAAAGGTCCACATCACTCATATACTCAGCACTGGCCAGTAGGTGATTGCATAAGGAAGAAAGTGTAGAAGAGTATTTAGAGGTATTTCTCCTAGGTCATGATCTTCCTCATCCAAAAAATGGTGAGTTGGTATTTGACAGCCTTCAGCAGATTTTTCTTTTGGGGATTTATCCAACTCCTTTTTACACCCAAGCTGTGGTATTCACAACACCATGCTGTAAAGGACTTCCACAGCCTAAGTACATGTTCTGGGAAGAATTATCTTTGTGTTTCTGTTTGAACCAACCCCTGCTAGCTGAATTTCACAGCACGATTTAGAAAGAAGGCATAGAAGAGGGCAGATGGTCCTGAGATAGAAGAACAGCATTATCAAGTTGCATCTTACAAGAGTTCAGCGTTATAAGGAACAAAAGCTATCAGGCTCTCAAGTTTTCCCTATGCCAGTTTCAGAGGATTGTTCAGACTAAGTAATTTCTGCTTAAACTACCAAAAATGTTCTAGTTAACCTCAGTATAATATAGTATTTACTAAGTAGAGAGCTGATATCCCACATGCTTTATGCAGGTCTCCATGAGGAACACAAGAATTCTCTAAATCAGAAGTTGTCCTATCTGATATTTCCAGGATACTCTCATTAATACTCTTGGGTTCATGCTTTAGCACTCAAAGACAAACAAACAAAAAATTGCTATTGCAGCAGGCATTTGTTAGAAATTCTGTAAATTTGATAATCGGTCCCTGAATAATAGTTTTTCAAGTCTTTTTAAAGGAGTCATAAAAAAAGCCAAATGCAACACAAACAGCAGAGGAATGTCTTATGATATGTTCAGACTGAACAACACCTCAGCATACACTTTAAGGATCCACCAAGGATGATTTTTCTGAGCTCACATACCCTCTAAAGAAAGTTATTTTCATACGCCAGCCTGAACCTGAAAACTTAGACACATTTTTATCATCATCATCAACTTTCTTAGCTGCTTCTCAACTATTGTGCAGAGTATGATAAAAGAGTTAGCTGAAGGCTTTTACCTGTGGAAACTGTGTCCAGATCAGCGTTTGACTGAGACTGCTATAATTATGACAACAAGCAGCAGGACGGTCAAAGCAACAGAGAGAAGGCAGCACTTCTTCTTCCTGGCACGTTGCTAAAAGAGAAGAAAAAAGGAGAAATAAAAACAGGGACTTTTCAATGGGAAGATGGAAGGTAAATCCATGAAGAAATATTGGTCAGTTTGCATTGCTGGGACAATCTGAGAGGTCAACACGACATAAATCCTGTCTGAATCAGCCCATTCTTCTGAATGACGCATGTTTCTCTCATTAACATACCTTTTTCATCTACTAAATGATGTTTTTGTACAATGGCTTTGCCTTGCAACCTTCACTTCTGGACGAGCAACATGGTCAAATGCACGCTGAAAAGCTCAGTGCACTAGCAATAGGCCTGCTGGGGTGTCCTGTTTCCTTTTAACGTTGATCAGTGCCAAGTCAAGTCAGGAAACCTCTGCCTAGAGCTACAAAATGTCTTAAAAGTCAGATGCGCTTGTTTGCTTCTAAAATGTCAGAGTTTTAGTTCTGTCAGAAAACGATGTTAATGGTCATTTAGTATTCAATGATATTCTCAAATATTCCTAAGGAGATTTTCTAGGGCTACACAGGATAACTTAGGGTGGCATTTCCATCCATCTCTTACCCCTGTATGCTCTGCAGTGCTCATTTCAATACCTACCCAAAGAACAAGTAGCTTTATTGTCTGGCAGCTTCAGCACTGATCAGGACTGACCCAGTTCAACATGTGACATTAAAGGCTGGACTGATTTGACTGTTTCTGGAGAGAGCTGAGCACAGTGTTAAGACCAATCAGGCATGATTCAAGCGAAGAGCTGCTAGCTTTTCCATTACACTGATGAAAAGTTCTGGGTATCTTTGCTGAAACAGCGTAGCCCCAGTTAGCTCAAGTGTTTTATTATGATTTCCTACCTTTTTGCCTTTTTTACTCCTTATTTTGGAGATTTTAATGGAAATGAAGAGGAAAGGAAATTTGGGGAGAATTTTTCTTAATTGAGTCTCCTGCAAAGCAGTCAATGCTATCAGACGACAGGAGACAGACTTGGAAGGGACGTATCTTCTATTACCACTCTGCTTCTCAAAAAAATCTCTACTAATGTAATTTCACACATGCATGCCTAATCTACCTTTAGAAATAACCACTGATGTACAAAAGGACCTGAGGTTACAAGGGGGGGGAAAAAAAAAAAAAAAAAAAAAAAAAAAAAAAAAAAAAAAAAAAAAAAAAAAAACACACACACACCAGGATCCTAGAGAAGATGTGGATATATCCACCCTTGAAACTAGGCTGGGCAAGGAACAACTTGATTTAACTGGCTTTGCTTTGAGTGGAAGTTTGGACAGGGACCTGCAGATGCCTCTTCCAACCTATGTCACTTTAATCTTGATTCAAGACATCATAATCATAGAATCATAATCTGCTCTTATGCAGAAGTGGTAATCCATTTCCAAATCTACAGTCAGACCTCTTTTTCCCCCGGCAAGTTCCCTGTTGCCCTGAGACAGATGCTACCAGGTTTCTGTCCTAGAACTAGCAACCTCAGAATAGTAGAGCTACAACCACAAAAAAGAAGGAAAAGGAAGACAGCAAAATGTATCATCTATTTTAGGACAAAATTTTTAAGATACTCTCCTATTCAGACTAAATACCAGCCAGGTTCATGACTCTTTTTCCAGCTCTTCCTTCCCTCCATTACTGGAAAACTTTCTTTCTCACTGCCTACATCAATGCAATTCCTTATTTTCCTCTACTTTTTCCTCTACTCTTCTCTGTTCATGTTGCACAGGGCTATTAGCACAGCAGAGGTATCAAGAAAGTTTGTTCTTGATGCAAATTGAATATTCAAGTGTTTCCACTTATTTCTAAGAATTATCAATTAAAATTGAGAACAGCTTTTTCACAGACTTTTAGGTTTCTCCATACATTCCCAAAGATGACAAAAGATTTAGCTGCTTGCTCCATCCTTTTCCCTACTTGAAGGGCATGGATATTCTAGTAGAAAGTGTAAGAGAAATTTAACATTAACTTTTTCTGCTTTCATTTTGATTCTATTATATTCTGAGCCTTGGCTGGCATACTGTTGTACTGCACTGTTCTACTTCTGCAGCTCTGCCCCTTACTGTTGTAAGTCCATTTCCCATGATATATTTTTTTTAATGAAATTGGAGCTAATCTATTTTCATTGTACACATTTGCCCAAGATGGAGAAAAAGAAGGGCGGGGAACACATTGTGGGAGAAAAAATAAATAAGAATTTACTGGAAGTAGTAATGGCTTTTTGCAGTTATTTTTGCTAGGCTCAGCTTTTAATAGTAACACATATCATGGGTAAAGAGAATTTTAAATCCTGACAGAAGCTCTTTAAACACACATGTGAAATCCAAAGAAGTGAAAAGTAGAGGAAGAATCAGCAAGGTTATTTGGGGACACAAGTGAAAATTACTTTAAATTGACAGGAGATGTGGATGTGCCTGAGCCTGGAAGACTCCTTTTCCCTCACTGTTTCATCAGAGGAGCTGCAGGTCTCATTTTACAGCCTAGAAGAACTTTCTCGAGGGTGAAACGTGAAATGTTAAAAGGCATTTTAATTATGTCACAACGGATAGTTAAGTAATTACAAGCCATTAAAGTCCATTGCAGCCCTAGGCCCAGAAAAGCAAGTTACAGCTTCGAAATTCGTAAGCAGGCACAGTTACAAGGAGTAAAAACTAAGGATAGCTAAGGATTCAAGCACTAGCTAGGGAAAGAATAAATAAATAAAGCGAGTGGGTCCAGAGGAAAACAATAATCCTATACTTATATAGAATAGAAAACCACTGAAGGATTTTGATTCTGTTGTGGAAAAGCAGCATTATGCTCCTCTATTCTCTGCAGAGCACAGGGCAAAGCAGTTTCCAAAATTGGCTCTACTGAAGAGGCTAAAAGCCCTGAAAACAGGTATATCAGTTCAAGCAGATGTCTACTATTACATCTAGTCTATTCTGGGCATCTTAGAGCAAGCTACAGCACTTCAGAGCAGAGACAGAGGAGAGACCCAGAGGCTCCATGGTGTGGCGTTTTCTAGGTCGCCTGCAGTACGAAAGCAAAGTTTTAAATAAAAAACAAATCCGGAAGCATTTCCCAACAGCAAGAATTACTACAAGAAATTCTGGCAGCATCATGCCAAGGCAATATCCATTGTAGATATAGCCATTATGGAGATCTGATTTCTGCAAGCCCATCCAGGTAAATAAACAAACACAAAATGAATATAGAAAACTAAACCCCACATAATAGGAGTTGTTAGGTCAGACCCTTTTTAAAGGCTTCTGTTGGTCAATGAAAAAAAAAAAAAAAAATCACCGTGATTAATTTTCAAGCAATTTTCTTCGCTGTAGGATTAAAAAACCTGTTTGACACAAAATGGTACATTTCATATGCAAATCTCCATAGAGAGGCTTTCGTGACGTTAAAAACATTTATATCATTTTATTTCCCCTGCCCTCATAGTTCGTCTGGAATTGCACTAAAGCATTTCTCTATGCACTTAACATGCATTTTTGAAAGCTAATTTGAGGTCTGCTGAATTTGGAGCCCAGGTCCTTAATTTCTTTTGGACATGTTTATATAGAGATGATGTTGTGAGTCTGCAAGTACTGTCACTCCAATATTCACCAACAGAAACTCAGCTGAAAGCTGGGGAATTCTCAGAGGGGGAAAATAAATAAATAAAAGAAATTTTGGAGTAACACAGCAAAAAAATCAGGCCCTGTGGATGTATTTACCTTCAAGTTTTATGTAAACATACTGAGGGAAAAATTCTCTATCCACTTTTGCCAGCGATTCTATCATTATTACTTGTGTTACTATATTCCATTTATATTGAGAGGATTCCTTTAGCTAAGTCAGTGCACAATCATCTCCTATATGATAGCAGACAGATAGCATTATTGCAAGAAAACTAGCGAACGTGACCTTTAATGTGTATACAAATTCAAACGCACTGACCAAATTGGGTGACATTTATGGAAAAGCTTCCTGTTGGAGTAGCAATGAATTTGCTATTAAATATCTTGTGCAGACTGGCTAGAAAAAAACAGTAATATTCTTAAACATTTTTGGTATATTTAAACGAGGGGGAAACAGCCAACTTACTTAGGAGTAAACCTTAAGAGATGCAATAACAACAGGAAAAGGACGGCTCACCCTAGCAGGCAGAGCAATAATGCTTTGCTCTCTCACATTGCTTTTCTGCCATTATCATGGCATCATTCTGACCAATTTCAAGTTTTCCTTTTGCTGCTCTGTCTATACAGTTGCCACTCTGCACTATTTCTGTGCAATCTTCTCATTCCCTTCAAAATTTCTTCCCAATTCACTTCTTAATCATTTATGTTCTTTGCAGATATCCTCAGTGGAACGAGGGGTCATCTACAGGCAAAGCTGCCCAGCATTTCTTATGGTAGAATTGTGTTTTCTGCCACTTAGAGGTTTAGCTAGTGATAACTGGTCAGGCTGACATTTTCCACACCTGAAGTCTATTTCAAGCTGATATTTGTGTTTCTTCATCTAAGTGAAAAATGTTTCAGCCAACTCCAATGGGAAAAAAAAATATATATATACACATATATATATGTATGTGTATAAAAGTTTCAATATATATAATATACAAAGAAAAAAAAAGATCAAGTTTTCCCATGACAAAAAAAAGATAATGCAAACATTTTTTTCTAGTGTGTTCATGCTCTGCAACATACTGGGGAATGTGAGGAGTAGGGAGAAAATAGCATTCTAGGAAAAATCCTATATATATGCTCCTCTTGGGTATGATTTATCCAAAACTCCAGTTCATGTACATTTGTGACTAGTTTAAAATCAGGGTAATTTTATAGAGAACACCATCTATGCTGAATGGTCTCCAGTCATGTTGAGAATTAGACCAGGGTGTCCTCTACATTGTTTTCCCTAAGACCAGTCAAAGGCTGATGGTGAGGCTATACACAGTGATTTAATTGCTGCCTTTCCTAACTCTTGAATGCTTGAATTAGCAGTCTTAATAAACTCTTAATATATTTGTTTTTCCTCTTAATGCTGAAACATCATTTACAATAACACATGATAATAGCTTACATTTCTATCGTGTCTTTCAAGGCAGCAGGCCCTCAATGAGATTTACAAATTTGCTATAAAGAGGATTATTTTTTTTCCTCAGCACTGGAATGAAGCCACCTACCTCTGGCAGCTGTTTGAATTCTGCATAGCAAATCTTGCCAACAGTTTAAAGCAGGTAATGACTATTGTGTGTAGCTGAAGCGCCAGAGAGACTGCAATTTCCCAGAGCAGAATTTGCACAGGTTAGCAAAGGAAAAGCCCCTACATTCTTGCAGAAACTGCCTGGAGATGCTTTGTAACCCTGCATGGACAGATTCACACAGGCTTGAACTCCACAAAGTCTAGCCCAGAAGCACAGGTAAAAAGGAACACAGAGGAGATAGAACAATTCAGCTACACTAAAGTGGTGCTGTGCTCAGAGAAAGGCTTCTTGCCAAGTAGCGTTTATTAGATTATGTCCCTACATGAACATGATCAGACTAAACAGTCCCAGCTGTCTCAATCTTTCCTCATAGGAGAGATACTTTGGTCCCCTGGTTGTCTCTATGGCCCTTTGCTGGGCTGGCTCAGTAGCTCCAAGTCCCTCTTGTACTGAAGAGCCCAGAACTGGACATATTACTACAGATGCGGTCTCATCAGGGCTGAGCAGAAGAGGATCACCTCCTTCTACCTGATGACAACACTCTTCCTAATGCCCACCAGAAGCCCCAGATCCTTCTCCACACAGCTGCTTTTAAGCAGGTCCACCCCAGACTTTACTGGTGCAGGAGTCCCTGCACTTCCCTTTGCTGTAATTCATGAGGTTCCTCTCTATCCATCTCTCCAGCCTGTCAAGCCCCACTGAATGGCAGCACAGCCCTCTAAGGTATCAGCTACTCCTCTCAGCTTTGTATCATCTGCACACTTGCATCCAGGTCAATCATGGCTAACATGTTCATTAGTGTAGATTGAGCAGTATTGATATCACTGGTAACTGGCCTCCAGATGGAATTTATAGCTCTGATCTCTTCCATGTGGGCACCAATGATACTGCCAACTTTGTCTTTACAGGGACCTTCTTGGAATAATTTCATGGGATAAGGCCATAGAACTAAGAGGGGACCCAGAAAACTGGTTAACATTCAAAAATTGTGCATCTCAGAGAGCATGAAGTTGAGAAAAGGGGACAGGAGACCTACACAGATGAACAAGGAGGAAATGGCCAAACTCAAACAGAAGAAGAAAGTGTGCAGAAGGTGCAAAGACAAACAACTTAGGGACAGTATAGGGATGTCATCTGAGTATGCATGGCTGAAATTAGGAAGTCCAGGACCTGTTCAGAGTTTAATCTGGCAAAGAATGTCAAGGACAGCAAGAACGGCTTCTTTAAATACATTGGCTACAAAAGTAAGCCTAGGGATCACAGTAGATCAAGAAAGGATTTTCTGTCTTCAAAGTATTGTACTCTTGAACTAGGAATTACCTCCAAGTCTTGACAATAATTAAGACAGCTGACTTTCACTGTAAGTCTTCAGGCACAAAAGAAGAAAACAAATTCTAAGCTCATCTGGTGATGTCACCAGAAGGCAACTGCATATGCCTACACGTTATCCACTACATTACAGTGAGTGATCCATGCAAAAACTTTTCCCCAATGTTATGATTCATAAATAAAATCAGTTTCTGGACATCTAGAAATTACTGAGTTATCAAATCCTTAGAAATGTTGAGAGCTCATGAATCTCCATAATGAAAATGTCATAGGACAATAATAACTATCATTTTGTATATGCAATTTTGACTAGACCAATTAATACAAGTGAAAAAACAAACAAAATCAGCCAAAACAAAGACATAGACTGCTACTTGTCCGAAAATCTGTCTGTTCTTTTTCAGTAGTGTGTCAGTCAATTTAATACAAGACATTACTTCTTAGAAACTTTATCACTATCTCTAGACGATCATTACCATCACCACTACTCCAGCAACATCTATGCTACTACTAAACACTTCACCATTAACATGTAAAGCAGTGGTTAAGAGACCAGACTATCCAAAATTAATACATAGTTTTGCAAAACAATGACATTTACTGCATTAAATAAATGTTTAAACATAGCGAATAGTAAATCCAGTGATTTCTACCAATGACAACTGCCAATCAAAAATATCTTTAAAGCTCAAAACTAATTTTTCCTCCCAGTTGTGCTGTTTTCCACCAGTTTACACGCATTCACTGTGTTGCTGCTGCTCCTTTGCAGTATACAGACTAGTTGGGGATCAAATGCTAAGCATCTTGAAGGTCTTTTCCAACCATAATGATTCTATGATCTGAGCAAATTAAATGGAGACCAGGCATGAAAATCCTGCTTGGGAAGAGTGACAAATTGTGGCCTAGAAAGTCAAGGGATGCACACCTCCACATTTTCCCCTAAAACAGCATAGATATGCAGGCTGACTACAAGTTATTTTTATGCCTTCTTCACCCTTTAAGATTTTATTATATGTAAGTCTTCAGCCAATCAGAGTTGTTCCTGTAGAGACAAGCTGAGAGTCTTGAATAATTGTCAAACAGGTATCAATAACAGACAAAAGGATATCTTTTCTTTTACCAGATAATTCATGTTACAAGAAGTAGCAGCTAAAGTTGCATATAGTTTAACTCCAGTGAAACTGAGAAGAAATAACAATGCCACCATACTACTGTATTATGTGGGATGGACTGAAATTTCAAAGATGCATGGTTTTCTTTAGAAGCCATGAAAAATTGGTTAGGCAGACATAATTTCTGTTATAAACTTTAAATTAAATGCAAACAAACTCTTTAAGGTTCTGAACAGTATTTTCACCTCTGTTATTTTTCCATTTCACAGTAGCCTATGAGCTTTCAGTTTTCTGATGGATCAAATGAACCTAATTCCAGGAGGATGCCTGAACTAGTGCACTTCTGCCTCCACAGGAGAGCAGAAAGTACTAGAAAGTTTAGTGAGAGCAAAATATTCTCCTGAGGTTTCCTGCTTAGCTTTGCAGATGGAAAAATCAGGGAAATTTGAACAAAGAAGAATGTTTAGGACTTGCTTTCAAATGCAAAAACAAAAATAATTAAAAAGAGACATTAAAATAGCAGACATCACTATTGGCAGATCTAACATCTATTCCTCTTTCTTGCATTAAACTACTATGCAGTCTTTTAGAAGTCACTTAACTTCCTGGTACCTACGTTTTCCTTTTTCTAAGATTAAGGATGTAATTTCAGTACGGTAATTCTTCAGTAATTTCATAGGCTACCTGCAGTGATGACTATCCATTTTGCAGTATGAGAGTCTCATTTATCCTGGGAATTTTGTTGTTGTGTTAATATCAACACAATGATGATTTTTTTTTTAATACCCATTTTTGTTTTTGCTCTTCATTTGTTTATTTTAGGTAAACTAATTCAGCCATTTCTAAGATTAGTAGCTTTAGCATTTTTCTGGACGATAGCATTTCAATTGTGAAACTGCATAATATAATTATGGATATGACATTGGAGTTCATAATTCAGGGGAAAAAAATAAGTGTCCCTTTCCATGATATCTCAAGCAAAAATTTGAAGCAAATAGTTGTCTTAAACTGTATTTTGCTCTGAATTAAGCTAAAAAACTAAGATGAACATGGTTTAATACATTCATGTGACAAAACTATTTACTACTCATCAGTTTCTGGCAGAAAGGCAATATTCAGAAGCAGGCTACAGTATTCAGAGATGGTGCCATCAAAACTTTCTATGCTGCCTCTACCTATGTCAGAATCTTTATTTGCAAGCTGTAAGAGTCTCAGAATAAAAATAGGTTTCTTACAAATTTTTGAATACTGGGATTACTTCACAAATGCCCTTGAAACCTGACCCTGTGTGTCATGCGGCAGCTCTAGGTCTACATGCTGATTAGTCAGTGATGCCAACACAGAGGTCCCTTTATGCCAGCTGGGTAGTAATAATTTAACTGCAACGGACCACATGATGGAAGGCTGTGAATAACTAATTTTTAACTTAGTTTTCAGTTACATACCTTCTTTGGCACCTTTGTAGGGATGTAGAGCCCCCCTTCCAAATAAACAAACAAAAAAATCATTGCATTACACTAAGTTTAGAATTATTCAACTTGCTCAGTTTGCTGTGACATGTTTTTCTTAAACAGAAAAAAACAGAAAAAAACGAACCAGTCTCTGTATGGTTGTATGGTTCCTGGAATAAATTTTAATTTCACACATGCCTTTTTTTGGGGCAGTACTGGGCCTATCTCCTAGGCCTCTCAGAAAACAAGGTTATTAATCATTTTTTCAGAGTAAGGCCCATATGCAAATAATCCCAAAATGTCATTTTGAAAATTGAACAAAACAACTGGTCTGAGAAATTTTTGAAAGTGTTTCTGAATATTTTCACCTAAACTGTAACCTCCATGGGAATTTAGGTACTGGGGTGGGGGGTCGGTGTATGGAGAAAAATTCAAAAGCAGAAATCTCCTGAGAGGTCCTGCATGTGGATATATATATATATATATATATATATATTTTGAGTCTGGCATTCAAGAAACCAGAAACTTTTGAAGAATGAATGAGTGAGAAGAACCTCTGAACTTGTTAAGAATGTTGCACCTGATCAAAGTTTCAAACTCGCCATTCCTTTGCTCCCTGGCTTCTATGACAAGGGCTTAAAAAAGTTGAGCTCCACATGGAAGAAAAATTAGAGATATCTGTGTGCACATGTTTTCCCCCTTCTGCTTGTCAAAGCCTCTGTACTTACCATATTAATTTATTGAGTTCATCTTTTTAATGCCATTAGAGCTCCTTTTTCTCTTTATAATCCTCTTATTTGGTAATCAGTCTGAGCCTGTCTATTTTTTTTTTTTTTTTTTTTTTAAATATTTTCAAGTTTCTGGTGGAGATCAAGGAAAGTTTTCTCCTAATCTACTCCATAGCCTCCAGCTTTCTCTTCAGTAGTTCAGCGTGATCCACAGGCCTAAGAAAAATCTGTTGTACTTCCGTTTCTTTTATAGCCCTTTAGGCATTAAATATAGGGTGACTTTTCATCTAGATGCATGACATCTGGATGCAGAGTGAAAGATGACCAGCACAGAGCTGAACATACTAGAAGTAAACATGGGGCAAAGATCATAGCAGTTATTGCCATATGCACCAGCTATGGAAAAAAAAAAAAAAAAAAAAAAAAAAAAACACACCAAGAGACCCTTTTCTATAAGCCATCACTGAAATTGGTCACAGGGCATTTCTTAAAGTTCTAATTAATTTCCCTAGAGATCTGAGACAATGAAATAATCTCAAGACACCAGGCAGATATTACATCCCAGTAAACACACTTCCAGCTTTCTGTTTCTAAAGATAAACAAATTCATCACTCGTCATTACCCACCTTCCTGCTGTTCACCACATACACTTTAAATGACAGAGAAATCACTAACACACGTATCAACATCATTTCTCAGCTTGAAGGCATTGAGGAGAAGTCCTCATGATCCCTTTAAACCACATCAATAGGACACAGCCAAACTCAGCAAAGCAATGGGCAACATCAGGTACTTCACAAAAGTTTAACTTTGCTATTCCCTCTGTGCTCTTTCAAATCCCATTTAAAAATAGAAGTTCATTTATCCACTTAAGCAAAAAGCTGTAGACAGCAGGCTGCTTACCCTTCCTCTTCAAATTTGATGTTTGGAGGGGGGAGGAGAAAAAGAAGAAAAGAAGTCAGCATAAGGGCAATCCCACATCAACTAATCTCAGCAGTAAATTAATTAAACAATTATGTTAGCCAAGCCTTCACTTCTGACTCGGCACAGCTGACACTAATTGGGCCACAATCAAGATAGTAATTCAGGTTAATTGGATTTCCACTGTCAGCAGATATCAGCTTGTTTCAATATGCTGCTGTCATTTAAGAATAATTAATCACAGATGACTTTATTGAATGGCACGGGTTGACAGCTGAGGCTCTGGTGATGCTTGAAAAATTTGGTGGGTTGCTGTAGGCCTACAGGATTTGAGAGATCACTTCTGTCCTAGAGTAATTTCCACTAGAAGAATTTTCCAGACTAATTTTACTGCTACTGTGTTCTTGAGACCCAAAGCTTCCTAAAGAAAGTGTCAAAATTAGTGATATTTGCTGATTCTTTCACACATGTAGAGAGGAAGAGAGCAGGCTAGAGAAGGAAACTGTTATTCCCATTGAAATAAGACGTCAGAGAGATGTGCTCTTCTGTAGCCTTCATGTACATGCTCATTGTTTGACTATAGCCACAACGACAAAGGGTTCAATAAAACAGCACTTCACACGTTGCATGAACTGAAATCTGAAGCCTACTGTAGTGTCACTTCCTTTTCTTCATTCATTATAAGCCATTATTTTGATTGTCTTTTGATAATATAATTTACTCAACCCATTGCAAGAATGGGAAAAGATGTAAATATCGAAGTATTACATATACTACATATTTAATTGAAGTATAATTTTAAAGTATTGACAGAGTTCTAAAAATTTCTATCAAAAGTGGCTCTAGTACTTTCATAGCTGCATGGAGAAACACCTCTATCAGGAATGTAAACTTATTGTGTAAATAACAGGCACTAGATCTAAATGGATAGAGTACACAGGAGAAAACTTCTGATGGAAAACCAGGCACTGCAGTTGACAAATCTGTTTTCTCTTTTTTTTGGAAAATATTGGAGAGAAAAATGGAATATGCAGTATCCAAATAATGAGGTGCAAATTCCTGCCTTTAAGGCATTTTCTTGCTGTCAATCACAGAAGTCTGATTAGCTAGAATCATCCATTAACCAAAGTGACTGAGAGGAAACAATTTATTATGACCTCTTTTCAGAGCAAGTTGTAGATACTGATGGACAATGAATATGAAGCTTTTATTCTATCAGGATATCAAATCAGTCTACTTCCCTAGCTTTTTATCTTCAGTAATACCTAAGATCTAGTTGGCTCCTTAATCTTCTGTACTTGGGAAGCCACTGCTTTTTGGAGAATGCTTCTGTGCTAAGACGCAAATAAAGGAAAATCTATATTAGACTAGGATTCTCCCCTGGAAATCAACCTTCCTGGAATGACAGGCAAACACAGCTAAAAGTATTGTTTTATTGCGTTTAACATTTGCAATACAAATTAGCTCCAGAAATGCAGCAGGTTGGTGTTATTTAAAAGCAGACTCACAGAGGATGTCAGTTAAAGACACGAAGTCCAAAACAAAGGGATTATTATGTTATGATCCACTGTATCCACCATTCTTAACCATTTCACTCTGTGATCACTGCAGACAGATGAAACCTGAATTTGAAACTATTTTCTTTAACTTATTTTTCCTTCTAACCATATCCTTTACAATTTGGATTCATGTGCCATGTCAGCAACCTTGTCATTTGTAAGAAAGTGGGTACTCTGTTAGTCTCTTTCTTTGCTCTTAATATCCCATGATTTTGTGTGATCTAAGTATCAGAAATTTTCTTAAAAGATTTTGTCAGAAAACAAGGAAAAGAACCAAAACCCGTGTATTCTAATATAAGTATATCCCAGTATAAATTGCCAGGAGCAATTCAGTAGGAGACCAAGTAATGAACGGATCATGAATATTAGACTGTTCTCTCTACCCTGAACATAATTATCATCATCATAACCATCACTGTCATCAGTGGAGGTGCAGAGGCTTCACAGGTCCCTGTTCCTGCACTGCAGGTTTTGTGCTTGAACAAAGGAATTTCTTCTCCAGAGTCCCAGTCCAACAACTTTTAGAAGTTCTAAAGTTACTAAATGTATTTTAAAAATAGGAAGAAAAGATTAACAAATAGCTTGGTTAAATGATACCAAACAGGAGAGACGTGAAAGTCTGTTCCAGCTCTGTCAGAACAAAGCAAATGGTGAGTTGACTCAAAGTGTGCTCAGTGGGATTGTAAAGATTTGGACAACTGTTGGCTTTCAGCTGTCTTCTGATATCTGGTTCCATATGCTGTCAGCCATGCCAATCCTCGATTCACTGGCCCCCCAAAAATAAATAAAGCCAAGAAATTGGAAATAGGAGTATCCAAAGAATATGGAGCTGAAGCTCCAATGCCATTCTGGACATTAATCCATGTATCTTGATCCTTCCCGCTTTGCAAAATTTTGTTTTATTTTTTTTTTTCTCATTCTTCTCTTGCAAAGATCTTGGAACTGTTTCATTATTTGTTTAAATAAGACTCAGAAGATGATCCAGATGGCAAGCAGGTGAGTGTCGTTCTGTTATTTTTTCATCTTGCAGGGAAAAGCAGATGATATTTCCAAGAAGAAAAATATTCCTATACCTTTTGCTGCACCTGTTCTGTGAAGCCAAAGCTATATTAATAGATGGGGGGTGGTATTTTTCATTATTTGTTTGTTTAACAAGGCTATGAGAATGGAGTATTTGTTTTTTTTTAGAATTGTCTACATTCACAACTCAATCCCTCAATGCAAATAACAGTTAATAGCAAATCACAGAGTCTTAAGAGATCTGATGCAGACAATAACAGAAAAACATATGCTTCTCTCTCTGGATACCTGTGTGGCAATATGACCTTTTTTTTTTTAAAAAAAAAAAAAAAAAAAAAAAAAAAGTGGCTGTATCTCTCAAACCTACAGGTACCTACTACACTGGTGTCACTTCATACTGAAAAGACAGAATAGGTATCATCCTTATAACATACTTTTAGAACAATAGCTCATGCGGGACATATTTGCAGTGACTTAGAAATATTTCCTGAGGTGAGCAGGATGCCCACTCAAACTCAGCACCTGTAGAAACTGGTGCAACTAAAGACCTTTCTGGATACACCAGACTAAGCTGCTTAAAATAGTTTGAATCAATCAACAGAGGCAATTAGCATCTTTATGTGATTAGTTCTTCTGTTGATCTCATTAGTTGGGCTCATGTGCTGATCTTCTGATTGTCACCTTGTAACTGCTATGAGTCAATGAAGGAGTGTGTGGGTGTGGAGGCAAAAGACAAGCAGGGAAGAGTCTATGTTTTTAAAGAAAGCTTCTGAGTTTTTTTCAAGCTCTGTGTTTTTTCTTTACTTTTCCTTGCAGGAGGATATTTAAGTCTTCAGACTTTTTCTCCAAAACACAAAAGTCATAGGTAAGGATGCAGAACTGTAATCCTCAAAAACCTAAGCCTTCCAGAGAAAAATAATACATAGAAGACAATAAAATTTCCAGTTATCCATGGATTCCTAGTTCAACTTAGGGTTACCATGCAAGAGAAATACACATGAGGAAAGAGCAGTTATAAATCCGTGGTCTAATTAATACTTAATATTCATCTGGACAGCCAACAAAGAAGTTGGTGTTGTTCTTCACTAGATTTTCCTATTCAGATCTGTTAGCAAGTAACTGATATGACCTTGTATCTAGCTTTTCCCCATCAACTCAGCTAAGAGGACACAACAGCTACCAAGCAGCACAGAGCTGTGAACTGCTCTGGAGAGTTTCTGAACAAGTTACAGAGAGTTATGCCAATGAAAGGCCAGAGACATATCAGGGGTCTAATATCAGAACAAATAAACATCACTGCATATTTGATATGTATTTCTGCTGTACAGATTTACAGTAATGCCACTTGGCAGATTGTCAGACCTTTCCTTAGCTGGCAAGAAGGTAGTCTGGGAGAAGAAGGCGGCGATGGACATCTGGCTGTTGGAAAGGAAGAAAAAGATTCTGGGATTTTACCCTCCACTTTGCTAGAAAGGAGATATTTGGCCTTACAGACATCCATCAATTTCATGGCATTTTTGTTTTACTTGAAAAATACATCTAATACATGCAAAGGAGGACTAATACATGCAAAGGAGGACTTTTTTGGTTGAATGTGGTCTGGCCAACCATGCTTGTAATGCAATGTGAGGATGTCTTTGAGGTAGAGGTGCTGCAAAGTTTGACCTTACAGTGGTGAGGTGATTGACCTGACATGACAAAGAGCAGGTACATAGGATGCTTTCAACTTTCTTAATCTGCTTGAAGTCTGGAAAACAAGAAAAAGAGACAGAAAACTGGAAATTCTTACACATAAAAAGTGTACCTAACAGAAATTATTAAATTTCTTTTGGAAGACTGGAAATAAGCCATTTCTAATATTCAGTACTTCTCCATTAACAAGGCTCAAGTAGGTGAAAGGGGTGGTGACATGGAAAATAAGAACTGTATATCAAAGACATTGTTATTAGTAATTCAGAATTACATAATTATTTCTGAGCCATTTCTATGGAATAATTCTGAATTTGGGATATGATGTGCTAAAGTAAAGCCTAGTAGCAGACATGGTCACAAGGATTTGTTAAAACTATCAGAAATACTAGCTGACAGAGAAAATAAAGTAACTCCTTAAGCACCTATCTGGTGGTGAGAAAAGATTAGAATATTAAAAACAAAATCTATATTGTTAATGGAAATTTCAGTTTTGGTAGGAATATGATTAAGTTTACAAGTAGCCAGTAATAATGCATAAAAATCACTAATGCTACTTTTTATATGAGGCTAGCAAGCCTGAGATAAAATGACCTGATTATGAGGGATATAGATGAATTAGGTACTGGACTAGAAATCTGTAGTTTTCTAAGGATGAGTGATCACAATTTGATTACATACAGTATGAAAAACAGAAAAAAACTTCTCAATCCACAGAGGCACACATCTCCCCAAACTGAGAAAATGACAAGCAAAATTGACGGTAGAAAGCATTTAAATAGGAAAAAAAAAAAAAAAAAAAAAAAAAAAAAGAATGAAAATAGGAAGAACTAAAGGAACAGTCTATTAGCTGGTCAGCCTGCCTTGATATTTCAATCAAAAAATGAAGAGCTTTAGGAAAAACTTAATTGTGATTCAGTGATTAAGTGTAAGAGGAATTGTGCTTTTAATGGGGGAAAAATGCCCTCTGGTCTTCCTTGCATTTATATCTAGCAGAGTGTATATCTCCTTGCAAAGGTAATCCTAGCTGTTACTATATATATCGCTAATACCATATCCATAGGCCTGCCTCCCCACAAGGGGAGACCCAAAACCTCCTTGATCTACAATACTCCTGCATTACCTTGATGATGGAAGTTGACAGAGAGATTTATTGCAGATGTCTCTCTCAAAAGACGAAGCTCCACTGCCTCCATCCCCCCCCAAAAAAAAGACAGAAATCAATGCCAGCTAGATATACCAAAGAGATTTTAAAGGCACCAGTGGAAATAGTTGCTGGTTAGGTTAAGAAATGAGTTTGGGGGACTTTTGGTGGGTAGACTGAGAATAGAAGAAATCCTGGTAATGTCATAATCCAATTAGAGTGAAAATAAAAATTGCTAATAACAACATGGAAAACATAAAAATATTCAGTATATATTTCTATTGCAGATTTGGGTAATAAAGGATTTGGTACTCATATTCCTTGATGGACCATATTAGGAACAAAGAAGGATTTTAAACATCTGCACACTTATATCTGCAAGTCTAGACAGCTTGTTCCCCAAGGATTCCTAAAAAGACAACAAGTAGACCAAAGACCACTGATGTGTCAAATGTTAATAAATACTGTTATAAGGTGGAAAATGAAAAATGTTGAATAAATGTTGATATTATATCTTTGTTCAGAGAAGGGCAAGAGATAACTGCAGCATGGTTATCTTCATTCAGGTAATGCAACTATACAGAACTCAACTGACAAAGAATTAAAAATTAAAGAATAGAGCTGTAACTAATACAAGCCAACTTTTATTTTATTTTATTTTATTTTATTTTATTTTATTTTATTTTATTTTATTTTATTTTATTTTATTTTATTTTATTTATTTTAATTCTAAAACATTTGATCTGAATGGATTTTATTCTTATAAGTTACAGAACTGATTGCTCCAATAGTGAAGTGTGCTTGACTTTAATAGTTCACAACAATCTGGTAAAAAATATAATATTTTTCAACTTGCGCCAATATAAACATCACTAAGGAATCTGCATCAGGGGAGGCAAGGGAGGTCTAAGGCCATCAGTAGGCATGCATGATCCTTTTCCTGGGATTATGGTCACATCATTGGAAAACCTTTCCACTTCATGCTGCTGTGTAAAGACATACTAAACAGTAGGTTCAAAGATGTTCTCAACATGGTCTCAACAGCCACTGGGTCTGATATTACTGGTCACTGTACCAGGGATCTGAAAATGTTAACTGAATACAAGTTGATGACAGTGATTATGAGAAGGATCTATCCAAACAAATAAATGCATTCTAATGTAGCTAAATGTAAAATTGAACATCTGAGAACAAGAAATATATACAGAACTAGTATTTTGGAAGAAAAGAAGGAAAAGTCTTTAAGAGTCATAGTGGATAAAAAACTCAAAATGAGCTACTGGTGCAATATGTGTCAACAGGTCTGAAGCAATCTTTGGCCTTGCATTGTGGGCAGTAGGAGGGGGAAGAGATTTCAGAACAGTGAAGAGACACTGAGGACACTGATATTAAAATGATGAATATATTCCTGGTACTCCTGGTTTATAACGGATGCTGTGTAATACAATCTGGATCAGTAAGGAGACATGCAAAGTCTGGAAAACTGTCTTTCAACGAAGGCAAAAAATTATAATCCATACATATTTGCAAGGCCAAAAAAATATCTATTAGAAGACTCTTTAACTTGATGTGAAAAAAAAACAAACTTCAAAAGCATGTGTGTCTGGAAGCAGTCATTACTTCCATTCTAATTGGAATCACGGTGCAATGTTTAAAAGCGAGGTTGGTTAAGCACTGGAACAAATAGTATCATTTCTTAGTCTGATCTGTTAGTTAAGCCTGGACACCTTACTGGTATAGATGTTTTTGTCACACACACAGTTATAAAACTAAATGCAGGAGTAATTGGGCTGATATAGAAGCAATCAGACAAGATTATCCAACTCCTTATGAAAACTCCCATATAACCAACGTCATACGCAAAATTTTGTGAAGTGTACTAGGGATCAGAGACATGGGATATATTCAGAACCATGGATTTCATCACTTCAACTGAAAGAAAGGAAAAAGAGCATTTGAGGCAGTAGGGTTGTGTGCCTGTGTGAAGTAGAAAGAATTTACATTGCCTGAATTTTGTACTTGTCCTGAACATAAACTGCATCTTTTCCAAATGGACTTATCAAAACTATGTGAATACATTCCATGTAAATATATTCATAAAATACAGCATTTGAGAGAAATGTATTTATATATATTTAGACTCCATTTCAGATAAAGTGTTCTGAAAACAAGCAATGTAGATAGTTTTTTGTGAAGTGTATTTATTTCTTAAGTGGTGTTGTCTAAAATGCTACATTTTCTAAGTGGATTACAAATGCTGTATTTTTTTTTAAAAGGCTACATTGCACTGGGAAGAGATGACAAAACCATGACAATGTACAAACAACAGAATTCATTTACTGAGGAATTAGAATTACGCATAGCTTTTATTAGTTCACAAATAAATGCGGCTAACTCCACATTTACTTTCACACAGTTCAGGTCCTGATATCACCAAGAACTGTGCACAGGCAGGATGTTTCACCCACACCAAGCCCCACTGACTTGTGTAAGGACCCAGATATGCATTTTCTTGTAATGCGTCTAGGAGGTAAGTCTTTGTCCTACCTTCAGTTGTGCTTTCTGAGTGTGGCAAGATGTATCTGAGGCTGAAAATTTATCTTAAAATGTATGTTGTTAAGAAAAACTCCGTGGCTATGACAAATTAGGGAGTACCAGAACACTTCAGCTCCTGTGTAAAACAAGTCACAACACCATAACCAGGTACAAACTGTTTCGGTATTCACTGCCCCTGAGGTATTTATGTTGACATAGATGCTATAGGTTGTTCCAAAACCTGCTGTTCCTGGGTGCTTGGACCTGGGTTGATCTAAGTACAATAAAACACAGCACTCTGCATGGAGGAAGTTTCTAGAAAGCAAAGCCTCAGCTTCAGGCTGGGATTAATTTCATTTACCTTTAACTTCTAGAAGTACCCAGTGTGATTTGATCGTCTAGGTTCCTCCCCAGCAAATATAGGCTACAGACTTGCAAGGTCTTCCATCATTGGAAGGTACATCATCTCACTTAAAAAGAAAATAGACCAAAGAAAACAAAAACTAAGGGTGGTGGAAACACAGAACACACCATACTTATGGGTATTCCAGGGACTGCTCTGACAGCAAGGTATGGATACCACCTATGCAGCTGTAAGATCTTCCATGCACACAATGATGACAGAAAGTCAACTTCGTAAAAGATGGAAAAGAGAGAGTACATACAGTACCTGTTTGAAAAAATCTACTAAAATGAGACTTTGCTGGAGAAAGAACAGCTAAACTCATTGAGTTGGAAACCTTTTTGATAAGGGTTGGCACTCTAAGACTGATGATGAGTGGACAGAGCAGCAAGCAGAGTTTTTGGCAGTGAGGATACATACTATGCAGCAGAGGCAGCAAAAGAGCCCATGAGGTCTCTGCTACCTCTGTTATCACTGCCAGTGGGCCGGCTGGTCCAGTTCAGTCTACGTCAGTACATACTATACTGCTTTTATCACATTTTGAGAGAAGAGAAGGAAGGAAAAAAAAAAAAGGATGGATAGGAAAATTGACAATAAAGTCTTGCAAACCACTTCAAGAGCAAACATGCAGTCGGCATCTCTCTTTCTGTGAAGGCATGCTGCCTGTGTAGGCATGCCCCATGATGAGTTTTCATTGCTCGTCCTCCAAAAGGGCGGTGTAGTGTCAGCCCACAGGCATGTTTTTCTGTTGTTATTCAACTCCTGGCTTGGAGAAATTAAAAGTCTGTTTTCTTCTTCATTCATTCTACTGTTCACCTATAGAAGCTCTGCTGAGGTGTAAGGAGGAAAACCAGAACTGTGGTTGTTGTTTTTGTTGTTTTCTGATATTCAGTGATCACTTGGAGCCAAGAAGGCATCTGCTCACACTGTAGCTGGCTGAGGACTCACGACGGTGATCTAAGCTCCAGCCTTCCCAGCACCTGCCGCGGGGAATCCTTCTGGCAGGAACTGGAACCTGCCCCAGTCTGTCTGAGCAGCAACCCCATCTGCTCCTGTAGACCGTTCCCTTGACGGCAAAGCTACCTGTTGTGCCAGGAAGGCCCTTTGCAAGAACTGTTTCCCATGCTAAATAGTTACAGAATCCCTTTTTCATAGTGTGATGGCCACTCCAGGACGTTTTATGTCACGTCCGTTCTGTATCTCATGGTCTTTGTTATTCAGCATTTGGGCAATGCCAAGACATCTGACCAAGGCCTGCCTGGCAATATTGATTTTGTTGCTGAAACCACAGTTGAGACACTTAACTATTTCACACCATAGCAGAGAAAAAAAAAAGTATTGAGAGAAAGAAATATTGCTTCAGGCAGGGAAGAAGTGCTGGCAAGTTCCATTTTATGTTTGAAAACAAGCGAAGTGTATAACGGTGAGAGTAAAAGGGTGGAATTATTTGGAATCTGGGAAATCCCAGTCTACTTCATGTTCCCTCTAGCCTCCAAAACTGGAAAGCAAAAGAAAGAAGGAAACTAACTGGGCTGTTTTTTAAGTGGCATGCTTCATTCCGAAGAGGGTACCATCCCTCTGTCTAAATGTAGCCTGTGCCACGTAGGGTGTTACTACATCACTTTCCGCTTTGTGCTATTCCAAAACAGCAAGAGTAATCAATCATTTACTTATCACAGGAGCAAAACAGACTTTTCTTGGAGGGAGGGTAAAAAGTGCTACAATAAAGTAATTTTGCCAATTTGAGTGTTCCACTTGACAACTATTTGCATAATAAGGTTTTGCCGAGATAAGAAGATTGGTAATTTTCAGCAGCATGGAGGAGATTGAAGTTTTTAAGCTTTTTTTTCTTTTTTTTTTTTTTTTTTGCCCACTATCTGCACACTTGCAGACCTCCGCTCTTGATGTATAGTTCTTTTTAAAGTCCTCCATCTGTCTCTGTTGTGTAATGAATTCTGTCACTCTCAATTGTGCTCCCGAGCAGTGAGCAGTGGAAGGGAACTTGCATTTTGATTATAAAAAGGTAACGTCAGCTCTTATTACAATGGAAAACCCATCTCCATGTGAAATTTTAAGGCACTTATAAGCTTAGTCTCCCTCTCGGAAGCTGCTTGTAGATCATGCTGTCGCTGTTTGACAGGCTGCTGAATGGGCGTGCAGGAGAGCAGAGGGCTGGGCAGCACTGGCAGAAGGGAAGTTCAGAGAAATGGAAGTTAATCCATTTTTCCTCCCTAAGAGGCTCATGTGAGCGATGTCGCAGCACAAACGCCTTCATGTAAAAGTAGTTCCACGCACAACTTAACCTGAAGCTCTGCATGGCTGTCTGGAGGAGAAGGATGGCAGGAGGAGATCAAGGCTGTCAGCTTAAGTCTCTTCCCTTTTTCTCAACCCCAAGAGCCGGTTTATCTAACTCTGAGCCTTGTCAGCAATTTTCATTTTGGGATCCTGGGAGGGCAGGAGGAAGATAAGCAGGAGCTTTTACAGGTTAAATTTTGACATACTCTTAGGGGCTTTAATAGCAGAGTGCTGCAGAAGGATTAGGATGTTTAGGAAATGTAGAACACATCTACATTGTGGCATGGAAAATGCTGCAGAGATCCTGGGCTGGGAAGAGTAAACCAGCTCGGTGCATTGCTGCATCAAGTGAACCACCCCACTCATTCCTGTACAGCGTGATCCTTCAGCTAACTGGACCAATGAAGACAACTTTGAATAAAAGAGTTTTTCTTATATATCCTGTAAACAGGCTTTCAGGCCCAAGGTGTACAGTGTTCAGCCAGCTTCAGAGAAACACAATCAATTCTGGCTCCAAGTGTGGCGAAGGTGAAGAAAATGTGATAATCAGTGTTGGTCTTGGCTGTAATGAACATGAAATAGTGTAGTTCAAGATCTAGAGGGGATAAAGTGGGAGAGGAGCAGAGTGCAGACTCTAGACTTTAGGAGTCCAAACTTTGATTTATTGGAGGAATTGGTAGATGGGATACAATGGGAGGCACGTCTGAATGGCAAAGGAATTCAGGCAAGCTGGCACATCTTTAAGGACAGCATCCTTCAAGAACAAGAACCGTAAGAAAATTGCATCCCAATACTCAGGAAAAAAAAAAAAAAAAAGTAGTAGATATATCAGGAAATATTCTTGGCTAGGCAGGGAATTCATATCGGATCTCCAATGCACAGTGGGTCACAGAGATGGCTGGGGCTGGAGAACTTGCCCTATCAGGAAAGGCTAAGGGATCTGGAATTGTTCAACTTGGAGAAAGGACAGCTCAGATAGGATTTTATCAATGTGGTTAAATATCTGATGGAAGAGAGTAAAGAAGATGGAGCCAGATCTCAGTCGTGATGATTTAAAAGACAAGAGGCAATGGGCACAAACTGAAACAAAGGAAACTCCATCTAAACTTAAGAAAAACAATTTTTATTTTTACTTTGAGGTCTTTTACTTTTGTGGAACAGTTTGCCCAGAGAGCTTGTGGACTCTCTGTCCATGGAGGTGTTCACAAGCTGACTGGACACAGTCCTGGACAACCTGCTTTAGGTGACCGTACTTCAGCAAGGTGTTTGCATCAGATGATCTCCAGAGGTAGCAGCCCATGTCAGATAGTCTGTGATTCTGTGACTCTGCCAGCTACTGAGGGTCAAAGAAAAAAACACTCAGTTTGCATCCTGACCCAGCTCCTGGACAAACCTTGTCTTTAGGCCAGACCAGGCCAGACCAACATGTGCATTTCTGCTCCTCTTCTCTCTGTCTTCTTATTACGGTGGTAGAGAGAGAACCCTTAGCTGATAGCAGATGAGCAGCATGCAGAGCATCACACAGACAAGGAATACTTGTACCCAGCAAATAGGAAGTGTAAGGTCACATGGTAGCACTGGCAAAAAAAAAAAAAAAAAAAAAAATTTCAGCAGAAGCTGCATTTGCTGCATTTCAGCTCGGCCACTGTTCTTCACCCTGCCCAACCAGCTGCCACATTCACACCGTAACTGGTGTGCTTGCCGTGTTAAAACTCTGCTGAAATTATTGCTGGGCCTCCTAATCATGCCCTCATCCCTTTTCTTTTAAAACCCAATTTATGGATGACAACCTCTTATACACTCGGTAATAAAGAGATTTAAAGGAAATAATCACAATAAGTAACTAATAAACATTCTTCATTGTTTCCAAGATGATAATAATCCCTAGCATTTCCACTGCACTTTGCATATTCAAGCACTTTATAATCATTAACTAATTAGTCCTCGCAAGGCTCATCTAAATATTATTATCCTGTTAATACAGAAAGAGAAGCTGTAAGAGAGAAGGGAGAGAATTTACCTAAGGGCATACATCAAGCCATTTGCAGAGACAAGACTCAGCTCTTCAGCATCCTAATCCTTGGCTCGTGTCCTCGCTGTTTCTGATAATATGGGCTAAATTACATGATAGTAGGATCATTTTCTTTAATATTCATCCCTAACTGCATGACAATGAATATTACAACTCATCTCTTTCTTGTCCTCAGAATCACTTATTTTCTTCTCCTTCCTCTTCCGTGCTGGTGGGACCTTCTGCCTTTGTATCATGAGCAAACATGAGTAACACTTAGCACCTAGCTCCCATTTTTGTGGCAGCACAGGAATAATCAGTTGGAACAGGAGAACAAAGTGAAAAATTCAGATATCTTTGAGTGGGAAACGCTGTTCTGTGTCTTAGGGAACATCCTTTTCAATGGTCCACAGACCAAAGCTCCATTTTACGTAGCCATTTTGCTATTCTTTACCTACTAATGCCTCAGCTTCATGATTAGAGGTGCAGGCTGATTTACCCCAATGTTGTTCAAACCTTCACATTTGTGTGTGGATCAGTTGCCTTCCACCTTCCTTTCAGATATAGATCCCCTTGCCTCTGCTTCACCGCCCCCAATATATGGCTATTGATACGAGAACTGTGGATCACATTAAAGTATCAGATGGTAAGTCAAAAATACAAGGTTTTTTTTTTTTTTTTTTTTTTTCCTGCAATATGAAGTGAGAATGTAGAATCATTACTATGGCAGAGTGTGAGTGTTGAACATAAATGTGCATGCAAAATATGAGTAGACAAAGTTATTGAAAGAAAATCAAAGTCTATCAAACGGTATTAATTACACAGCTGAGATCCCTGGTTAAGAAGTTCTCTGAGCAAGGGCGCACTGAAAATTCAGACAACAGTGTTAGGGACATTTCATTACATGCTTGTCCCTGTTATTGGGCTCTCCTTTTAGAATCTTTTCATATTAGCCTTGGAAATAAGGTAGGAAAAGCATTTAATTTAATCCAATATGACCATTCTTACATTCTATCCAGTCTGGCATGAAATTGTTCCTTGTGCATTTTTGGGCAGAATATTAATTTCAGAATTTAATTATTCTTTTTAGCCCTCTGATTCTTTGCCTCAAAGATGCTTCTCCCCAACAGTATCGTTCCTTATTGAACTTCACAACAGAAGAGTTCAAAACATTTTTCAGTAATTTGTGCTAATGAAAATTTCATTTGTACTTTTGTATCAAAGATGATGAAAACACCAGCATGGAGAAAAGACTTCAACTATGAGGTCAAGTGATCAGTCCTGTTTTACACCAATGCATTATGTCTTCTGAATTAGGGGCTGATTTTAAAATACTCCTGGCATAATAACAGCATTGCAATTATGTGAGCAAAATCAAGCCTTCAAGCCCTGCGTAGAAAGACCCTACACAGAAATTCTAAGCAAATAACTACATTTGAGATAGTTCCTGATCCACTACTGTAAAGTCTCAGTACATTCTTGCCCTCATTTAATTTTCTGCAGCTGTCATCCTGATTTCCTTAAAGTCATTTTAGTTAATTAAAAAGGAATGATTGCCTCTGAGGGCACTTTTCCTAGTGAGGTAAGTAATGTTTTTGCCTTTACCTTTCTCATCAGTTGGATTTTTGGAAGGCAACAAGGTACACTTTAATCATTTAAATTTTTAAATTAAAAAAAATCTAATAAATTTTAAATGATTTAAATTCTCCCAATGAAATTTAGTATCTGAGCTGCAGCAACCATCAGCAACATGGAAGTGTTTTGGTATAATTAGATTAGTTTATGCCTGTGACTGCTCATCTGCAACAACATTCAGTATGTTCCATCAGAGACTTATAAAGGCAAAGAGACAACACCTAACTAACATAGTTTTCCATGATAAAGTTAATTAGCCAATTTTTGGAACAACCAGGTGAGCATGTGCAATCTATCAGAGCATTTCAGTGCATCGTTGCAGCTTTTCAAATCTAGTATTAAGAGCTCAAATCCAAATCTCAGATCTTCAGCTGGGGCTTTTCTATAAGCGACTATATCCCTTCCTTTCAAGCCCCTTTTAGCTCCAGTGACCCACTGGAAATGATAATACTAAGGGCTTGTTCCCAGATAAGCAAGCCTCAGTTTAGTTGCAGTTTTTACATGGTATGCATTTATATTCAGAGTATATTCTCATGTTTTCCATCACCTCCCAATGAGCCAGTGTCTTGAGTCTCAGACCCCTGTGAACATCTCTTATGGAACATCTGTATTTGTGCTCTTTCCACAGAAATTAGGGAGTTTATTTTTCCTCAAGTCCTGCCTAGTGCCCCTTCATATCTGTTGTCTTTCTTACATTTTGTGCTGGAATGAGTCAGGAAGACTAATGTGTTCATCTAAAGCAGTTCATCTGAAAAGTATTGACTGCAAGCTGGGATGTTGTAGCTTTTTCAGCTGCTTGAACCTGCCTGGAAGACCATGCTAAACTAGTATTCCCTCCTGTCCTGCAGAACCTTTGAACTATGAATTGAGTAAGACTCAAAACTCCTGTGATGGCTCCTAAAATTCAAAGCTATAGCAGTGAACTCCTGGAAGATTAGAAAAAAAAAATGAATCTTGGGTGAGGAGCAGTATATAAATTAGCAAAATAACGTAATTTTGATTTTAGTGCATATACTTCCCATAAAAGTGGGCTTGTGATATTTAAATACATTATCTCAACTAAAATCCACATAACTTTTGGGAAACCAAGTTCTACTCAGTGACAATGTTCATTCCACCACAGAAGCTCACAAAGCACATGGTTCAGCTTAGAGGAGTTTTTCGGAGGAGAAGGAAGACTGATGATGAAGAGAGGAGGAAAAGCTAAAGGAAGCATCAGGCCAAAGAAAACTGCAGTGAAGACTGCACAAATTAATAATTTGTGCCAACCAGAGAGACTTCTCACTGCAGTTGAAACCAATCTTTGGCTGAGCTTCCAAAGCATTCAGCCACCTCTCAACCTTTTGATTATGTAGGTCCATCTTTCTTTACCTCATCAAATGTCATAGGAGAGCCTAATTGCCTTGTGTGTTATATCACACAGTCTGCATCTCTAAGCAATATCAAACACTTATCTCAGGATGGGATGCATGAATCACTAAGTGGAGGTGTCTTCTTTCCTCACTGATTTCGGAAGGAGTCTAGATGATTTAGTTTAAACTATATGTCTCATATTTATATGGCTAAATTTAGCTGCAGTAAATCCTCCTGCTTTTTACAGATGATTCATAAACTGTGTCTTGAACCAAAATGACTATCCAAATGCTTCTGGTTTACACAAAAAGGCTGTGTTAGTGTGTCTTTGCACACAAAGTGGAGTGATCAAACCAAACTTTCATAAAACATATTCAGCCTTTGGGTAACAACAATGACCTCAAGACATTTCTCATGCATAATCCTGAGTGACATTTCTTCTGGTCCATTTTCTAAGAGTAGGCTGCTAGGATTTAAAGAAGAATATATTTTTTCCAAATGGACTCGTTACAGATCAGCTCTTTAATTACACCTACTGAAGGAGTAATGCAAAGTGATATCCTGAATTTGTTCCTAATTAAAAATACTGTACTTAAAGCTTGCATGATTCCCTTTCACTGAAAACTTTAATCAGGAGGCAAATAAGACTCTGGGGCCTTGATTAATAGGACCAAGTGCTCTGCAACTGAAAATGCCAGGGTATTAAATTTCCCTATGTCACTTGGTGTCCCTATCTAATAGAGATCCTGGCAATGTTACTTATGAGATAGTGCAGAATAATTGAGGCATAAAGTTACAGGTCCCGAATGAGACAAATGATACTAATTCTCCTGAAGACAAGTCTGACGTGGATGTGGGCACTAATGTAATAAACAAGATACCCTGGTAATTGCATCATTAAATAAAATAAATGGCCTTCCTCTAAGTATTAACTGTGGAATCTAACACCCAGGTAAGCAGGGTGAACCAAAATCCCAACAAATCACAGTACATGGGAACTTGGGAAAACACAGAGATAAGCATCATAAACAAACCACCTCCAAACCTGACACTCCCGTGAGTAAGATGAATTCCAAGTGTAAAAAATTATGCAAAGAAGAAAAAAAGATGCCAGATTGTTTTACTAAAAGTACCTGTTTTTTTTTTTGTTTGTTTGTTTGTTTTGTATCACACAGAGAAACAGCCCAAACCAGACCCAAACTCCATTGTACCCCAGGTACTTTTTTTTTTCTAGCCTGGTTTGAGAACAGCTGGTGGCAGAATACATCCACAGTTGTGAACATTTCCAACAGTAACATTAGGAAGAAGGCTCCTTCCTGCATTTTTGGGTAACTAAAGGGACCTCTGTCACATATTGCCAGCACCCGCATCCTAATACCTCTCTGGCATCTGAGCAGGTTCCAGCCCAACCCTAGTCAGATGATCTCCTTTGGACAGCTCTGATCCAATTTTAATGTGAATATATTCATGGACAGGTTATATCTGTTTGTTCTTACGGTAATATTTTTCTTAGGATTAAACAGTTCAGCCTTCACTTTGCCAGGCTATGGTGTCATGTAGAGACAGTCAATCCTGGCTCTGACCGGAGAGAGTCCATGCACAGGAGCTCTGCTCTTGGTTATTTTCTATTAAGCAAAGAGCTAAAAATATCTGAACATGCTTTTCAGTGTAGAATGACATACAACATCCCAGCTGTGGGCCCCATAGTATCTTGTACAACTGCAATACTCCTTGCAATAGCACTTGAAACACATTGCTTACCATATCCTATGGTCACATGCATCTTCTCATGACTTCACATTCTCAGCCTGGTACATAGAAACCTTCCTTCTCACTTTTAACTGATGCAATATCATTTTACAGTACGAAAGAATAGTCCTTAAGTGAATAACCTGGTCCTTTCTGCTATGTAATATGTCTTCTGTTTCACTGATACGAGTGAAACTATTCTTCCTCAAGGGCATCCTCATCTTCCTCCAAACTGCCAATACGTCCTCACTGGGTGCCAGAGTAAAATAATACTGCGAAAATGCTAAATAAAATTGGACCCAACTTGTACTGCAAACTTTAAATCCAGCAACGACTGATTATATCTCAGCATCTCCCCATAAATCAGTACTTTGCCTTCCCATATTAAATGCCTTTGTAATCTCCAGCTTCTCCAAATTAAGCATTAACTTTCCATGTGATATTATATCAAAGGGCTTACTGATTTTTATATACATTCCGTCAGCTTAATTTTCCTTATCTAAAAACTCTTGTCTGTTATCATAAAAATAAATATTTTATATCTGACTTAACAATCTGAGTTTCCAAAAATAGATTATATAGAAATAAACTGCTAACATGCTGCCACATGATGTCAACCTCTACTTTCCAGTGGATAATCCCAATATGGAATGGTTTGTGAATTAAAAGCTCCTACTTTCCTCCCCAGAAATGGTTGCATACCACTGGTAAGGGGTGCAATCCTTGCACATACAATCAGAACATGATCCTTGAGAAGCAAGAAGAGAGGCAAGGGGAAAATTACAGTGAAAGCAGTTGTAGCCAAATAAAGAGATCCCTTGCGACTGCAAAAAAATAAAATATTATTGAAAAATAATAAATGTATCCCTCTGGACAGGGCTTAGCAGGCCTTAGACCCATGCCAAGGTGGAACACCTGTATCCCTGTGACTATACCCCATTTTCCACCACCTCTCATTGCCACACTGCTAAGGCCCCGGCTGCGACTCGCAAACAATCATGACTACTCATAAAAAGAAAAAATACATTTAAAAAGAAGAGGAATTACATAGAATGTTTCTCCCAGACCTAGCTTATCACTTTTAATAAAAAGTGAGTTTTATGTAAACAAATTCATTTGAGTTTCTTTGCTTACATTTTCATTGTGAGGCTTAAATCAATGTCAGATTAAAGGCTGAAAATATTCAGCTCAATAGTTATTACATTTATTCTTACTTTTTTTTTTTCCAATGCAATCATCTTATACATAGATCCTCAAGGAATATTGCCAGTGTTTAAGACATTAAAGTGCATGAATAGTGGAATCATTCTACAAATAAATGAGGCGGAGAATTAACACTAGAACCCCTCTTGTCAAACCAAATGAACCACCACCACTACCACCACCACCAACAACAACAAAAAAAATAGACTGATTTGCAAAGAAAAAAGCAAATATAGTAAAATCACCTCTGAACTTAGTGCCAGAAAAGGATAGAAATCCTTAGAAAATATTCTGCGTCCTTTTTTTTTTTTTCTTAATTATATCATACTGAACTAAATTCTTCACAAACAATGAATTGACTTTAGGCAGAACATTGCTCAAGAGGGAACCAAATCAGGCTATAAAGATGTGAATCTGCACCACTACGACTATGGACAAGGAAGAAACACTGCACCCAGAAGGTGATTTCTCTCACTTGTCTCCAGTATTTAGGTTAAGATCGGGAGTGTTCTTTTATGGAGTTTCCTCTTTCTTCTGTCTTCTGGTCTATCTACCTACTTAAAAATTCTTAGTCTTATGGACCCCATCAAACCTGAATGATGCCTGTATTCCTAAATACCCTACTGGGGTGTTTGCACAGAGAAAGGGGTGGTGTGATGCAGGAACCAAAGGTGAGGCAGCTCTTATACTTCCTCTGTGCTGCATCTCTTGCCCAAATTTGTTCAGATTATCTCAATCTAGCAGATTACTGTGCAGTCTAGCTATTTCCTTAGTAGGCTACTTAAGCCTTCATCCCTGAAAAGCTGTGGCCCCTGTATCCCAAAAGAAACTTGGGAAAACTTACTCCCCTTAACGATAGAACTTTGGCCTCATCCAGACAGTATTTTCCATGTCAATTTATAATATTGATTTCACCTTTTGCTGTTCAGTATTTTCCAGGTCTCGAGATGTCAATGGAGCAGGCATTTCGATTACATCTCCAAAAGGCAAACACTGACATTTAGATGATGCTATGACAACTTGGGGACTTTGAACTTGCAGGAGTTTCTTGGAAAGTTTGGCCATGGAGTTAAGTTAGAGGCAATCAATCAGTGGAGCATCCTTCCTCAAACAGGATGGGTGGCTAAAACTTCTACAGCAACTGCTGGATTGTATGCTTAGCTGGCTTTCATCAAATCAGTGTTTGCTGTGAGATTCTTGAGGCCTGATTAGACTAAAAGAAAATCATTTAATTACATTATGGATGTTATCCTGCTTCTGTTAAAAAAAAAAAAAATCAAATTTGCGTTGATTTTAGCTTTGCATGATAAGTATGTCTGACCCAAATTGACCACTTTTTTTTCTAAGCAACGTGCCATCTTGTTGCACCTTCCCCAAAGAGATTAGAGTATAATTAAAGAAAGCATGGGACAAATCAGAGAAATTGCATCCTTATTCTAAACAACAAACAAACAAACAAACAAACAAAATCTTATAGGAAGAGGTAAATAGCTTTGCCTAAGATGCACCAGGATATATGTGGCATCTTCTAGTAACTGGAAAGTGTTGCTCCAGCACATGCATTAGAGTCTAAATCATCTAGAATAAGAGAAAATTTCCTCTTTCTTCACAGAAGAGTAAAATTTAAATTAGCCAAGATTTGGCACCTGATCTGGGAGAGGTGAGATAAAACAAACCATTCTAAAAAAAAAAAGTAATTAAAAAAACTGTTTTTTTCTTATATACTCTTTCATTAATCTTTTAAAATGTTCATAATCTGACCATAATTTAACTCCCCATAAAGAATAAGCCAATATCAGAAAACCTAAAATATTCAATTCTGTTTTTAAATTCCCAGATGAATGCATTCTGACTGAACAAAAAAAAATAAAAAAAGAAACTTTTTTCATTTTGTATTATTGAACTTAGTTCTGTCAAGAATATTTTATCTCTCTGTTTGCTTTCCTGATTTTTGGATACGAATTTCACAAACCTCTCCACTTACAGACTCACTATCTTCCCTGAAGATACAGTGCAGATAATGTCAAAAATAGACACTCCAAGCATTCAGTGAACTAAAAAGCAAGATTTCATATCTTAAATATATTCTTGTTGGAGCTTAAGCTACGGATGACTATAGCAAGATGAGTAAATTAAAAGGGACTGACAGTTCTACAGAGTCTTTCCTTTTTTAATACCTGTGAGTTTCACTGAAAACAAAGGGTTGAGATTAGCAGAACACATTTAATGTCAGACAACTTCCTTTGAAGTTTAGCCTCTCTGAAAAGTGAAATGTGGTTGGAAGCCACACAAACAAAGATCTGCTCTTCTATGCATTTTGCTATGAAATCCTGCGTCTGGGATAACAAATGACAAAAGTTAAAATGCCAATACATGATATCTTTTGCTCCTTTTAAAAGACCTGAGCATACTGTATGGTCATTGGATCTCAGGGAACAGTGCCAGCACACACTTTTCATGCTTAATAACATAAATGCTTATGTTTGATTAGATGACCCATATCTTAAGTAGCATTGACTACAATGGACACCTGAACATCTACAGGTATAAAGTACAGACACCTACACTGCAAACACCTACAGTTAGGTGAGATGCATCTTATCTGCAATGATATTTCTGAAGGCTGCTTTAGCACATTGTCAGTGGGAGCTGTCCTAACAAAAAGCATTTTTTGTAACTCTTCCAGCCCTGGGGCATCTTCGTCTGGAAATCTATACCCTTCGGAGTGGAAAAGCATCCAGGTTACCCTGCCCTGCAACTGCTCATCTCCTGCCCAGCTTAACCCCTCCAACGAGGTGTAGAAGACCCCCAAGCGACCCCAGTGTTTTGGGATGATCATGGAGGCCCCATCCTGTTTATCCCAACTCCCTTTCCTACCAGATTTTCAAGTGAAGCAGAGCAAGTTTCCACCGACTAGGTAATAGCACAAGGTTTCTGAAAACTAGAAAGTTATGAATATGTGACAAAAAGTGCCTGCTCTCCTCACAGAGTAATCTGCAACGTGCAACTTTGCCTGCAGAATGTTGTATTTCTGTCCCCTCTTGCCAATTACTGAGTTAAGTGGTGCATGGAGCCTTTTAAAGACTAGAATTATATTCTAAAGAATAAGAGAATATGAATCAAAACTGCTCATTACATATTCTCCTGACTTGGATGGTATCCTACACAATAGGCTGCAGCTACTGGTTATTACACTTTCTTTTTTTTTTTTTTTTTCTTGTTAGCAACAAGAATAAAAGGCTCTGAGCCAAAACCCAGAAATATCCAACAAGCAATTATGCAACTCCATTAGGAACTGGCTTTTGGTTGAGCCTACTTATTATAACAACTGCTAATAACAACATATTTCTAAAGTCAATTTGAGCACCTTGCATAGGATGGTGATATTTAAAAACACATTTTGGAATTTTGCAGGATGTTTTACATTCTTAGGTGTGACCATGGAATATCCTATTAAATTAACATACCTCTTTTCATTTTTATATCTATATATGTAGAAATCCATTATAGATATGTAAATATCTACTATAGATATATGTAGATAAATCTCTGTATTTAATTATACAAAAATAGAGCCTATCTATCTATCTGTCTATGTAGGATATAAATAAGGGAAACAAAAAAAAAAAAAAAAAAAAAAAAAAAAAAAGGTACCTTCACTTTATACTGAGTTGTAGGGTGGGTGATCTATTATTGGTCTTGACAAAATGAGTAGAAGTAGAGCATAGTATTTCTGCTACAGACTGTTCATTGACTTACTTGCTTAAAGCTATACTATTAAAAAGGTCTTTTAATATACAGTTCCAAAATGAATTAAATAACCTAATACAAATTCTGAGCTGGAGGACACAGGCATGCCTCCCACAGATTTCAAAGGCTGCTTTGCCTTCCTGGACTAGAAGAATGTTTTTAATCTCTCTAGTATGTATTTAATTCTGTCTCCTCTCCTCTGTAGCCTCACTCAAGATTAACAGAAATCAGCATATTCAATACATATCAGTTATCTTGCATATTCCTGAGATAAGTTTGGGGTAGACTGGTAGACACATTCTCCATAAAGAAGAGAAATAGAGAAGGCTAACAAAGTATTTCTGTTCATCAGCTCATTCTTCTCCCTTTTCTCACTAATAGCTGGTCATGGACAAAGCTACTAGGTTTAGATATTTCTAACCACTAAGGCAAAAGCATCTGGGGATGACGATATATATGTATACACTTGTGTATGTATATATATTTGTTTGCATGTATGTATGTGCACACACACGAGTATGTGAATATTGGCATAGATACTGGACAGAATTTTGAGATTTCCATCACAAAAGTAGAATGAGTAGAAGAGCTGTAAAGATCAGCTTTAAAAAATGGGCTAAATAAATAGAAATAGAGTTACTAAAATGGACACGGTTACCATCCTCTAACTTTTTACTACAGCTTTAACCCGAAGGGCTCTAAGGAGACATTGGAGTCACAGTCTCCAGACGTACTCTTATCTAAAGCACCTGATACAGGTGCAAACAAAAATAACTGGGTAGCCCACAACTAAAAATAAACTCTATACTCAAGAGCAGACCCATAACAACATTTGTGTTGTCCTGTGATCTTCCTCGGAGAGGGTGATCCTTGAAGAATTTTTTATTCCCCTGTGGGTCTAAAAACTAGGCAGGAAGGGGGAAGGGGAGTGGCACACACACAGGGCAGTCAGAACCACGCAGCCAAAGTCAGATGGCGT